>LBNU01008752.1:34460-61988 GCA_014162995.1 Artemisia annua
TTTTTTTTTTTTTTTTTTTTTTTTTTTTTTTTTTTTTTTTTTTTCTCTCTTATAGAAAAGGTATTTTTGTGGGGTATGTTTTTTGTAATGTAGGTCGCCTTTACTGGAACACTCAATTGCTGGAGAGAAAAAGCTGACGTGGCAGAGAAAATGGGAAGGATTGACCCTCCTTAATGCATCCGGCCTAAATCCTGCCAAGTTTCATATAAATCACTTTTTTATTTTGACATTTTTTTTTCAAGTCAACAATATATTACTAACAAACAATATCCATACAAACAAAGTCATCCGGTTTTCATAACCGAGATGATTAAAAATGCAGTACTAAAAAGAAATAACATCCAAGAGGGCTTACAACAAAAACTAGAAACTCAAATCAAAGAATAAAACTATACCAGCCTTTCTGTTTCTTTGTATAAACATTTGATTATGGCATGTGTTTTCGGTCTCTAAGTTAGGCATATCATTTTGTAAATGAATTGTGTATCCTAATCATTTTCCAAAGGGTTTAGGTTAAAAAACAGTAACGAACTTTTTTTAAAGTTCCGTCTTAACACTTGACTATAAAAAAATATCATTAAAATGCAACAAACTTTTAAAGCATCCACTATGATGTTTCAAAGAATAGGTCTAATAATTTATGAAGATGTCCAAGATTTTGTGTACCATAGTGATGAACCATTTCATGTCTAGGTGGCATGAAAACGTCTATAATTTTGGAGAGGTCCAAGAAGTGTTTATTATCATTTATGTTGGAACAATTAATAAATTTTAAAAGTTTTAACCATAGTGAGAATAAGTTCATAATATGAAAAGGTTTAAAAATTAATGACAATGTAAGAGGTGGCAATTTCATAAACCTTCTAAAAGGTCCACCATAGTAGATGCCCTTATAAAGTGTTCTAATATGCACATTTGATGTGTTGTCACGTTAAAAATAGTGAACTTGTGAGTTTTTTTCGTATGAGAACATATCAAAATGTGCATATTAAAACACTTTAAGAAAGTTTATTGCACTTAATGATAATTTTTATAGTTTATGTATCAAAACGGGACTTTGAAAAAAGTTCGTTCTATTTTTTGACCTAAACCATTTTCCAAACGTGAAAAACAAAAGCATCACACATTCTTGCAAAATAGTTTCTACCGGGAAGTCCGAAATATGGTTTGAACGGTATTCAACCCTAGGTCTGTCGCGAAGAAAATTTATTAAAGAAAAACATGCTAGTAATATCAATTTAGCTTGTTTGAATGACGATTATATCGTGTAAGCTCGATTTACTTCTCACGTGATGACTTTAATCGAAAAGGGCATGAAAATAATGAGTCCATGACATAAAAAGTTGATTTAGAGTGAGATATAACCGGAAAATAGTTTATTAATGGATACGAAAAATTATAGTTTTAACCTTTTTAACTAACTCCTATTCGCATGTGGCAAAAAAATGTGACACTAAAAATATGTTTCGGTAATCTTGTAACCATCTTGGCAAACTGTTTGTCATTTAAAACCTTTCTTCCTAGCTTTTTCCTAGTCACCCTGTCTAAAAGTACACCATGTGTCGGTTTTCTTACAAGCCTGTCTTAACACGTTAGCTTTTAGCATGTACAAGTAACATTTATTTAACATTAAGCAAAAAAAGAAAAAACGTAGTCTCTCATAAAAGTTCCTATAAGATAAAGAAAAAGCGATTTTAGTTCAAAAAAATAAGAGAAATGTTTGGGATGGCTAAAGATATGCCTAAACATGTGTGACAATGAGTTATTGGTTTATGAAATAGTGGGTCCCTAAGTTGCAACCAATAAGATGATAACATGCAAGTTTAGGCATGAAATTATGCACAATGTTTCTCCCTACCATTTCTCAAAAAATAAAAGAAAAAGAATTCGATAACACTCGTTGTGGGTATGGCGAGTACCTATGACGTAGGCGACAGTGTCATATGGCGGCGCAATACGCACTAATTCGCGCCTATAACAAAGTGAGTGACGACACACACTGTGCAATCTAGATTGTTGTCACCAGTTTTACTAAATGCCATTTTCAATTGCCATAATCATGAATTCATTCAGAAAGTAATTTTACGACATTACAAACAAAATTAGAGTAACTTCAGTTGAGACCCTAAAAATTTGAGGTTATATAAGGTCGCGATCATATTAAAAAACAACAATCGCCTTGTTTAGTAACAAATTTTCTTTAGATTTCAATGTTAATCAAGAGAATGATTTTTTTTGAAAGTTTTTTTTTTTTTTTTTTTTNTGAAACTTATATTACTTAAAATTTATGATCTTAAAGAAACAATAATTGAAAAGACTTTTAAAAGAAGCTAAGAGTTTATGACTATCTCTCAAAATTGTGTGAGATCTCAAGTTCAGTTTCTGCTAGTTGCAGATAACTCTGAAGTGACCACGCTTACCTCCTGATAAGAGAAGGCTTTACCTGGTTTGATTCTATGTGACAATGGTTCAAACCTCGTGAATTAGTCGGCCAAAAGGTCGGAAACTATGGTTAAAAAAAAAAAAAAAAAAAAAAAAAAAAAAAACTTAAAAGGTCACATTAAATCTAGTCTTTTTTTTTTCTTCTTGTAAATATACATTTCCGGGAAGGGATTCGGTAAGAAGAAAAATTAAAATAAGAAAAATAAGAAGAATTTCTAGCCACACATTTCAAAAAAGAGAGATTTTCAAGAGGAGATGCATCTATTTTAATAGGTGCATCTGAAATATCTGGTTGTGATTTCTTCTTATTCTTCTCATTTTATTTTTTCCTTTTATTTAATCATAACTCTACATTTCCCGCATAAAAATTTACTGCTAGTAGTACTTTTCATTGTAATAAAAAAAAAAAGTAAAAATATAAAGATAAGAATAAATAACAAAGCATCAATCTTTCCATAGGAAAATAACCGAAGAAGTAAAAGGCTACAACATAGGCAGATGATCTAGCACCATAACAAAACAAAACAAAACATAAAGGTTTTTATTCATTCATTGTCCCCATCTATCCTACAAAAAAACATAAAAAAGAAAAAGTAATACTACGTAGTAATAAAAACGAAATGAAACACAGACAGACATTACATTCGACCCTTCACCATTAACTCTTCAATTCCCTCCCCCAAACACAACAACAAAAACAAAAACAAAAACATCATCCTCTTCAACATTTTCATTTTCATTCCTTTAAAAAAAAAAAAAGGTAACATTTTTTTAATATGTTCATCAAAAACCCCAACATATAATTCTTGATTTTCACGTTTTGCTTTATGGGTTATGTCTAGTTTTTAATATTAATAGCTTTTATGTAAGCAGACTTTTTTTTGTCATGTTAATATGTAATCCCTTTCGTCATCTTACAAATGTGTATTCATTTTTACGTTTTTTGTTTATGTTATGTTATGTTATGTTACTTTTATCAATGCAGACAGATTCAGTGTGTGTTGGATCTGGATCCACGACATATGTTTCTTGTTTTTTTATTAATGTTTATATAATTGTGTTTATTAGAATATTCATTATTGTTTTTTAAGTTAGCTGTTGGATGGAATATATATAATTGATGTGTAGTGATATCTTTTTATTTTATTTGTTAGGTGTGTTTTAGAAAGGTGCTTAAAAAGGTTGCTTTTTTATTTCATGGGTTGAGTTGAGGCTTAAAGAGTTTTAAGAATATGATTTGTGAGGAAGAGGAGTGTCGTTTTTTCGATGCTCGAGATAGCATTGATTCGGGTTGTGAAGGTGATGAGGGGGTTCATGATGATGGTTTTGGGTATGATGTTTGGGCTATGGCTCCTAAAAGTGTTAATACAAGGAAGAATACTTTTCTTAGGACAATGGGTTTAAGTTATGATGGTGATGGAGTTTTTGACGATAATGTGGTTGATGACGATGTGTTGAGAGAAGGGGTTGAAGATAGGATTACGCAGACAAGTGGAGCTGTGTTGAGAGTTGTAGACGAAGAAGACGAGGATTCTTTGGTTTGTTCTACTTCTAGTTCGTGTTCACAAAGGACACAGGATTCTAATGGTGAAGAAGATGGAGGTAAGTTGTCGGAAACTGTGTCGGGGCCATTGGTTCAGAAACTTGTAGATAGACATGTTAATGTTGCTGACGCTATGGCTAAGACGGTTAACCGAGTAAAGGGTAATTTTTTAGGTGGTTTAAGGTCAATGGCTTGTAGTTTTGTTAATAAGCACGGAAAGTTAGATGGGTCTAAATGTATTGATAATGGTTCACGTCATTGGGCTAAAGTTCAAAGAGTAAGAGTTCGCCAGAATAAAAAGAGTTTAAAGGAGCTATCAGCTGTGTTTGTCGGTCAAGATATCCAGGCTCATCAAGGTTCAATCTTGACTATGAAGTTTAGTCTTGATGGACGGTATTTGGCTAGTGCTGGTGAAGATGCAGTTGTTCGTGTTTGGCAAGTTGTGGAAGATGAAAGATCGAATGATGTTGACATCCCGGATGTTGACCCGTCTTGCTTATACTTCACTGTGAATACTCTTTCTGAATTGGCACCGTTGATGGCCGAGAAAGAGAAACTTAATAGGCTGAAAAGCCTAAAAAAGACCAAAAATTCAGCTTGTGTCATCTTCCCTCCAAAAGTATTTCGGATATTGGAGAAGCCCGTTCATGAGTTCCATGGACACAAAGGCGATATCCTCGATCTCTCATGGTCCAAGGATAATGTGCGTAAATTAGATACTTGTTGTACAATAATTTTTTATTTTATTTTATGTAGTTAAAACTAATCACGGGTTATCTTTTTTTATTGTTGCAGTTTCTTTTATCATCTTCGGTTGATGAAACTGTTCGGTTATGGAGGGTTGGGAGTGATCGTTGCCTTAAGGTCTTTCCACATAGTAACTATGTCACATGTGTTCAGTTCCAGCCCATGGATGAAAATTATTTTATGAGCGGTTCCATTGATGGGAAAGTTAGAATCTGGTCTGTTTCGGGTTGCCAGGTTGTTGATTGGATAGACATACGAGAAATAGTCACTGCTGTGGCCTACAATCCCGATGGAAAGGTATGTCTTTCTTCTTGTATTTGTCCATGTTCCTTCAATTTCAACACACAGTTTACTTAACAAATCTCGGTTCTCTTGTTTCAGGGTGGCATTATTGGATCCATGACGGGCTGTTGCAGTTTTTTTAGTCTCTCAGGTAACTTTTTCTTACAGTATTTGCCTGTTTACTTTTGTTTCTAGTTAGTCATTAAAGTTGAGTACTCATTTGGTTCGTTTGTTTTATATTTCAGAAAATCACTTCCAACTGGAAGCTTCAGTTTTCTTAAATAGTAAAAAGAAGTCACCTTGCAAGAGAATAATTGGCTTTCAGTTTAACCCACAAGATACAAGCAAAGTTATGGTCACTTGTGCGGATTCACATGTCAGAATCCTCCATGGTGCCAGCGTGATTGGCAAATTCAGAGGTATAATCTTTAGCTATTTACAGGTCACTTAATCATTCTAACTTTTTTAATCAAAATCATTATAATATTTTGCAACTGTTGAACTTCAGGTCAAAGAAACGCTGGTAATCCCTTTTGTGCATCGTTCACCTCAGATGGGAAACATATAGTTTCTGCAAGCGAGGATTCTAATGTATATGTTTGGAACTGTGACAATCAGAAAGGTCCTTCCTTTTTGCAACAAAAGACAGTCAGATCGTATGAATGCTTCTCTGCTGGTGCCTCAATTGCGTTACCATGGTCTGGCCTAAAAGTTCCTGCGAACGCATTCTCTCTGAGTCAAGAGTACTTTCCGGAATCGATTCCGAAAGCTTCTGCAACATGGCCTGAAGAAAAGCTTCCGTCTGCAAGTCCGCTTGCTGACATATCGCCTCCATTATGTAAATCTAGATACAGATTCTTTAAATCTTCTTGCCAAAGCTCGTATAATTGTCACACATGGGGTATGGTGATAGTGACAGCAGGCTGGGATGGACGGATCAGATCTTTCCTCAATTATGGGCTACCAGTAACCGCTTAATGTCAAGAAAGCCTTTATGGAATGGACAAAACAAGACCATCAGTTTTCTCATATGGTACAATGAAAACTACACCTGCCATGTTTGATTGAGGGATTCTACGAATTGTTTATTTGAGATAGTTGTCGCTGGCCGCGGTTCAGAGAAGGATCTTGCGCGACCGGGCCTGTTGGAGATGCTGCGCATCTGGATTGTGGGTGTGACTTTTTAGAAAAAAGGGGTGGGCGAGGCAGGTACAGAATTAGTACTGGGATGATTCGGCACTGATGAATGATTAAGAAGTGGGGTCGAAGCTAAACATGGAAATGAGCAGCAAAGGCAATTCATGTGCCTGTCGTTTTACTTTTGGTCCACGTTTTCTTTTGATAAAATAGGGGTGAAAACTGAAAAGCAAAAGACTTTGACGACTTTAGTTACACCTAGTGGTAATATTGTCTGTTACTTTACTAACAAAGTTGCAATAGGATGGTTGGCATTCTGTATTTTGCCGCCGCGTCTTGTAGCAACGGTATGAAGAGTAGGTAGAATGTACATATATTGTGCCCTTTATATGGGTTTCAACTTTCAATTGTATTTATAGTTTTGGCTCTGATCTTGTTCTTTGCAAATTATAACAGATTAGATAAAGATGTACAGTAATATTTTTCATTCAATTCTAATCAAATCGCCTCACATAAACTTGATCTGCGACTCACGATGGACCTTCAACAACAAAGCCAAGAGCAAGTACCCATTGTTTGCACGTCGAAATAAAGAATCAACAACTATGAAACCAACAACTGAACCAAATCTAATATGAACCCATCAAAGGCAACAGATACAGGCACCAGAAGCTGATGTGACAGCTCAACACATAATAAACTAGAAAACATTATCAAACAGCTAATATCTTTGATCGCATTTGTTACCATCAGATAAACTTGATCTTAAACATTAACAGACTTTCACGTACAAAGATCACAAGTAGTGCAGGGAGAAGAGGGATCAACTAATACCCGGAACCTAATGTGAATGCGTGACTGATAATATATCCATCACATACCTGTCCTAGGGTGTTTGGGATTGCTAATTAAAAGGGAGTTTGAGTTTGCTTGTTCTAAGTGTTAATCTGATTATTTCATTTACATATCACAATTAATATGAAAACACTCTTTTTGGTAAACCATTTATAAAAAAAAAAAAAAAAAAAAAAAAAAAAAAAAAAAAAAAAAAAAAAAAAAAAAAAAAAAAAAAGTGACTACCCACCCCTTTCCCAGAGAGTACACAGTTCTGCAAACGAAAACCCAAACACCCCCTAAAGTAGACCCAACATTTGAAAGATGTAAATTTGAACAAGCGGTTTCAAGCTGTTTATCCAAACAACCTATTCAACTCACAAATAACCCAAATTATCAAATCCCAAATGCCCTAAAAGACAGTCATCTGTTTTATCAATCAAAGCGAAAACCCAATCAATACACAGATAAGCAATCACAAACACCCCACCATCAAGAAAGAGCTCAATGTGTAACTAAACACGATACAGCAAATGATACTTGCGTTTGTATAACTAAAACATTCTTAAACAAACTACACAAATAGACATAGATGATAGATCATCAAGACATATAAGCTGGTTATGATATAACGAGCTTATATAAGCTCCTAAATCTCAAAGGGGTGTTTGTTTCGGCTTATATAGTCAGCTTATGGCTTATTTGGTTTCGGCTTATATGACATAATAAACTTATATAAACCGAAAAGTTTCAAAATAAGCCACAAAAAATGAGCTTATGAAACATAAGCCCAAAATCAAATACTAAGACATAAGCCGGCTATATAAGCTGGAAAATTGGGGTTTACGAAATATACGCCGAAATCAAATAAGCTCATAAAGATAGCAGTAAACATGAACAAGATACATTAACCATTCGAAATAAACGAATAAAACAACATTCAAAAGAAGTTAAAAATTATACTAATCAAACAATAATAGCAAAACATAACAATAACAAAGATCATACACCTCAATTATATAACATTTTCCAAACAAAAAAAACACCATACTTTTGTTCTTTTATAAAATTCAAACAGGAAGATCCTCAACAGAAGTAGGAACATCAGATTTAGGAACATTATTCAACATAAGAGGACGATCTTTAGCTTCATCTCCTTGTTGGGTTTCATTTTCATCATCTGAATCACACGTGTTGACATTCACACATGAGAATCGATCAAGTGATGCGAAAAAAGCTGATGCCACGTTGCTACCGAACCAATAAGCTAACCCTTCTAGCTTCTCGTATGACGTTGCTGTTGTTGTTGTGTTCTCCATCTGGGTTGTTGATTGGTTTGATGAATTTGATTTGGTTAGGGTTTTGGTGAACAAAAGGGGGAAAAAAAGGTGTTTGTTTGTGGGTTGATTTGTTCAAGAGTCCGTTTGGTTGTCACTTTGAGTAAAAATTAGTATTAAACTATTTAATTTTAAATTTATGTCTTTATTTTTAGCTTTTCTATAGATCATCAAGATATATAAGCTAGTTATGATATAACGAGCTTATATAAGCTCCTAAATCTCAAAGGGGGTGTTTGTTTCGGCTTATGGCTTATTTGGTTTCGGCTTATATGACATAATAAACTTATATAAACCCAAAAGTTTCAAAATAAGCCACAAAAAATGAGCTTATGAAACATAAGCCCAAAATCAAATACTAAGACATAAGCCAGCTATATAAGCTGGAAAATTGGGGTTTACGAAATATAAGCCGAAATCAAATAAGCTCATAAAGATAGCAGTAAACATGAACAAGATACATTAACCATTCGAAAAAAACGAATAAAGCAACATTCAACACAAGTTAAAAATCATACTAATCAAACAATAGTAACAACATAACAATAACAAAGATCATACACCTCAATTATATAACATTTTCCAAACAACAAAAAACCATACTTTTGTTTTTTTATAAAATTCAAACAGGAAGATCCTCAACAGAAGTAGGAACATCAGATTTAGGAAGATTATTCAACATAAGAGGACGATCTTTAGCTTCATCTCCTTGTTGGGTTTCATTTTCATCATCTGAATCACAAGTGTTGACATTCACACATGAGAATCGATCAAGTGATGCGAAGAAAGCTGATGCCACGTTGCTACCGAACCAATAAGCTAACCCTTCTAGCTTCTCGTATGATGTTGTTGTTGTTGTGTTTTCCATCTGGGTTGATTGGTTGGTTTGATGAATTTGGTTTGGTTAGGGTTTTGGTGAACAAAAGGGGAAAAAAGGTGTTTGTTTTGTGTGTTGATTTGTTCAAGAGTCCGTTTGGTTGTCACTTTGAGTAAAAATTAGTATTAAACTATTTAATTTTAAATTTATGTCTTTATTTTTAGCTTTTCTATTTGTGACTTTGAATTACTTATATTAGACCATCCACAATGAGTGTGCTTTTATGTTTTGATGACAAAAAAAACAATCTAGAATTTATATTTGTCATAAGATCAACAAATCAATTATAGTCATTCATTTTTCTTATCAAAAATAAATAAATATATAAATAAACTTTCACATTTTTTTTAAAAGATAAATATCTCACAAACCGTTAATCGTTAGTGAAAAAATATAGCATCGAGACGAGAATTAAATTATCTTTCTATAAATATGCATTGTTACAGTAAAACCTCTATAAATTAATAGTGTTGGGACCGGGATATTTTATTAATTTAGCAAGATATTATTATATCGATAGATTAATAATTTATCAATTTTAAAGAGGTTTTACATATGACATTTAAATTTTCAAGTGTAGTATACTAGATACAATGTATACTCGTTAGAGATGAAAAATAAATTTGAAACAAGTTCCAATTAAAATTTTATGAATTCATATGTGATTCATAAAAATTTTCCACCCAGAAAAATCACATGTGTAGTATATACTTTCGACGAACTTTTTTTCTTCAAATTTTCCGCCCAGAAAAATCACATGTGATTCGTTAAAATCAAATCATATGTGATTTTTATGAATCACATGTAATTTGTAAAAATCACATGTGATTCGTAAGAATCATATGTGATTTTTACGAATCACATGTGATTTTTCTTGGCGGAAATTAAAAAAAAAAAGTTCGTCGAAAAAAAAAGTTAGTCGAAAATATATAGAATTGCATATCTATAGAAAGATAATTTAATTCTCGTCGTGATGGTGTATTTTTTGTAGCTTGAAAATTTACCGTTTGCAAGATATGTTGTTTTTAAAAAAATGTGGAAAATGGTTTTTTATTAATTTAGATAAAAAAAATGAATGGCTATGATTGGTTCATTGTTTCTATAGTAAATATGAGTTATATATTGATCCCACCTCATATTTTGATTGACACACTCAAAATGCTTACAGCACTTGTACATTAGGCTACTCGGCAAGAGGGAGGTGATCCCTTCACCATGCTATCATCTCACGCAGCATCACCTTCACACCTTTCCCATTCACGCGCGACTTACATTCCCAAAACAACTTATGGTGAACCGATCACCTTGCAACTTTACACAAAAATCGAGCCCCCATTAATGCATTTGAGTGTGAGTGAGGAGAATGGTAGTGAGTGAGAGTTAAGGTGAAGCACTCACCTTGCCTTGCCCACTAAAAGGTGAAGTGGAGTGAGTAGAAGTGAGAGGAGAGAGAAAGTTGATGTGGCGCTGAGGTATATTGTGAAAACACACTTCCATTGCCATCTAGCCTTAGAGTGTCCTAATCAAATTTTTGAGTACGCCAATCACCTTCCATCTACAATGGTCACTCAATTACAGGGACGCGTCTTCACCATTACAGAACTCGGTCATAGTCGTAGTCATGAGTTATACAATACATAACTTGGTAGTTCATATGCCCAAGTCCTCATATTTGTTGTGTGTAAATGTGTGTTTACTAAACTATTTGTGAAATATATTTGTGTTTTAGTGGTGACTGCGGTCGCCTTAATACACTAAGTTGGTTATAGAAGGTTGTGATGAGTTCGTGCTGATGTGGCAGTGATGACTGCGGTCATGTATACTCACCATTATGTCTAGTCTTAACCGATAGTGATTATTATCTTTATTATTGTTATTAGGCCCATTGTGTTTAATCACTTTAATGGCCTTAAGTTTGTTATGTAATTATATAATGACTCATTTGGTGATTAATGAAATATGGGAAATTCATTTGTTCTTATGACCTTGCCTGCAACTCTTTTACAGTGGGTAATAGCTTCTTTACATAAGGAATTTGCGATGACTGATCTAGGTTCGGTTAAGTACTTCTTGGGGATCTCAATTCTTCGTACTAAAACTGGGATGTATCTTTCTTAATGGAAGCATGCCACTAAGATCCTTGAACGGGCTTATATGCTCAATTGTGACCCGTGCAAGACAAATGTTGATGATGATCCCAAGCTCGGACCTTCAAGCATTCCAGTTTCAGACCCATCCTTGTATCGCAGTTTAACATGTGCCCTTCAGTATCGACATTTACGATACGTGATCTTGCTTACTCAGTTCAACAGATTCAGTTATATATGCATGATCCTCGTGAACCTCATTTGGTGGTGCTTAAGCACATTCTTCAACACGTTCGGGGTCCTCTTGATTATGGCTTGCAGTTATATGCCCCTCCTACTACTTCTTATACACCTTACACCGATGTTGATTGGGAGGGTCGTCTGAGTACCCGCCATTCTACATTATTATCATATTCTTTACTCATGAATTCTTACGCTCTTTACTTTATCGATTAATCTCAAACGATTTTATTGTTTACATTTTAATCCCGTGATGTTCACATATTCTTAACAATCGATTATTTATCTGTCAAATCTCCATTCACGGGTCAGTAAACTAGCTGGTATATGTATCAATTTATCAACCGGAAACTCGAAAGTCTTCAATGAAATATAAGTGAGTGACAAAAAATTTAAACTTATCATTATATACGATGCATTAAAAACTTCATGCTTTTGACCAGGGGTGGAGCTATTAAGGGACCGGGAAGGGTCCCGGCCCCCCTAGGCCTAAGCCCGTTAGTGTATTTTTTCGCGATTTCATGTGTTATTCCGGAAAAAAAAAATTGTTTCGGCCCTCCCATTTAATATTCTTCCGGAACAAAAATTGTTTCGGTCATCCCAAAAAAAATTGTCTAGCTCCGCCACTGCTTTTGACACTCTTTGATGGTTTCACTGGTTCTGATGGAAGATTGCATCATAGTATTAATTTTCATAAAAAATCATGATTATATATTTTTATTATTATTATTATTATTATTATTATTATTATTATTATTTTAGAAAGGCAAAATATATAACACACAAAAAGAACAAAAAATAATGCAAGGCATCCCCTTAATTAATCAAGCTAATTAAGAGAAGGAGGGACCCAACTAACAAAACAATTAAACTAACAAGAAATACCCTACAATGTACTACCACCCACAATCTGCTAACCAACAAGCCACATGCCTACATGAAATATACCAGTAAAAGTATTAATGGACCAAAAAGAACATATGCAATCCTAAAGGAAAAAGCAGAAACACCATAAAGAAATATAATAGATGCTGTCCCAAACAAGCAAAATGCAGCCCATTTCACAGCATGTATACAATGCCACTTTGCTGTCCCAAACAGTCAAAAAGCAACCCACATCCCAGCAACTTTACACACCACTCTGATGACCCAAACATGCACAATGCATACCACTTCTCAGCAATTTTACTACTCCACGCTTCTGTCCCAAACAGTTAGCTGCACCCACGACACAGACACCTTAAAACATCAACTTTCAATCCCTGTTGCACACTATACGGCACAAATCAACAGCAGCTGCGCATCCATAAAACCCAGACACCAACTGGCAATCACGACGAAATCATATTTATGAATCATGATTATATTTAATTGCATCCAGTTAAATAAAATTGTTATTTTAATCCTTGTTTAATTAGTTTATTAATAATAAAAAGTATCATTCAGTTTTTTTAACTAAAGTCCTCGTATAATGGTTCGCATAAACAGTGGCGGATCTAGAAATTCAGATCAGGGTATGCACTATTTTATTAGATTTATTAATAAATTTAATTTTTCGGGTCGGGTTTTTCGAGACGGGGTTTTAAGTATTCGGGCTGAATGTGATTGTTTTATTTGTCGGATCCGATATATTAGAGTTGATTTGGTTTATCAAGTCAGATTTATACGGTATAATGCAATTAGTTAAACGTTCAACATATTACACATATAAGATATTTTCTCGTTTAAAATATTTTTTTTTTCTTCACGAAAAATATGTGCATACATGTGGGTGTGTATAAATTGTTGTTTTAACTTTTAAGTAGGTTGGCCACTTGGCTGGTTGGGCTTAAATATCAATGTAATAGTAATTAAATTTTCTTTATAGTGGGCCATTAAAAAACATATAATCGGTTGACCATTGACCTCCTTTATCTTCTTCAACCTACCGCTAACCTACTGCTCAGATTACATTTTCTTACTTCTCGCTTTTCTTTTCTTTGGGATCCTTGGGTGTGCACTAATAATTTTCGAGTAATTGAGAGGGTATGTACTCACAATTTTGTAGTGTATTTTGTACCTACTTTGCAAAAAAAAAAAAAAAAAAAAAAAAAAAAAAAAAAAAAAAAAAAAACACTGCTAAAATTCACACAGGGTATGCACGTGCATACCCTGTCTTTAAGCTGGATCCGCCCCTGCGCATAAATATGCATCCGGTTATTTTTAAACCTAATTTCGCTACTGAATTTTAACTAGATTGTGTTCACAACTACTTTTTGTAGCTTTAAGAAAATGATTGCTTGTTATGGGTTTTAAACTTCGAATAGTAATTAAATATACACATTCATGCATCCTGAAACATTATACCAGTAGAAAATAGTTAGTTGGTTTTGTAAGCCCGTAGTTTGTTTCACTTTTCAAATCTAATCTATAGTGCTTTGACCAAATCTTTTATAAGGTGGTGCTTTGACCATAAGAAAACGACCTAATACAATGTGAAATATGTAGAGATACATACTTTCAAAAAGTATTGAAACAACACGAACTTATCTTCACAGTTCACACGAGATAAAGAATTGGTAGATGTTTGAAGTCAATGGTTAATCCTCTAATGACAATTGCCAACAAATACATGCACAACTTCTAAACATACACACACTATTTACAATATCATAAAATCCTTGTTCGAGGGCAAGTTAAAATTTCCAAGATAACGAGAGAATTCTCATATAAGAAGAAATTTGAAACATTGGGTTGGACAAGAATGCAATATTCCATAAAAGGTTTACATTATATATTGATAAAGATTCGATATGAACCGTTTGATCACATTTTAAAATGTTCCAAATCGTTATAATTTCTCTTTACTAACACACAGCTACACAAGAGATTATCAAGGAGTTGCTTTTTGAATGGGTGTTATACACTGATAACCTCAAGTTTATTTGAAACAGCTATAAAAAGTCAAACTCAAACTTTCACGTAAGTGATACTTTGACCAAATCTATAACAACTTGGTGCTTAGACCAAAAAATCCGGCCTAAAACATTGTAAAATATTTCGAGAACTCGAGATAGACAACTTTAAATATTTAAAGGCTTTATGGATTAAAGCACAGGTACACAACTAAACTTGACATGTACACAACTTATAGATAAATTTAAAGATATTGAAACAGTCAAAGAGCACAAGTACACGACTTACCTTCACATGGCAAAATTGCTGACAAATACATGCACAACTTCGTCGATCTATTTAAAGAAAGTTGAAACATTGGAGTACATACTAGTATATGAAATTAAATTAGTGCCAAGTGTAGTTGGCATGATTGTATGGATGAGTCTAAGGTTTAATTAGGAATTATCAAGTAATGTTGTATTCATACTTGTAGTTTGCTTAGTCCTGACTTATAGTTAGGCTTGTTAGGTGCAAAAGGTTAATAATTGGTAACCTGAACCGGCTCACATTCGGCTGCCTTTTTATAATGAAGGGACATACATGACTCACTTAGCGGTTATGGCTATGGGGTACCAAGGATTGAACCTTTGACCTTGTGCTTGTTAGGTGCAAAGATGCCCCACCCATTATCAACTAGCTACGCGCCTTAGGCTTATGGAAGTAGTTTTTGTGCCAAACTTGTTCTTGTGAAAAAGTTTCAAGGACATAATGATATGTTTTTTGATTATTGATCGATAGTAATATATCTTTGCCTTGAAAAGAAAAAGAAAATGTTACTTACAAAACGCACACATTAACATTCTCTTTTTTGCTCTTGAAATATGGTTCTCTATTTCTTGCTCAAATGTTTCTGGTTTCACCGGAGAAAAAACCGTTGTGTTTTATAGAGATTTGTTTGTGCGCATATGAATTCAAGCAATACTAATTGGTTTTTGGTGTCTCGATCCTGATTCACGGAAAATTAATTTATGCTTATACCGAGTTTGAATCTTGCAATTCACTTTTTGTTATAGTCATCCTGATCAAAGTTACTTTTTAGAGCAGATAATGGAGTTCGGGGGCTAGCTAGAGCAACAAGTTGAACAATGATAAAACACTATTGAATTTTATCATAGTACATGAAGAACATATGTGTATTGGTTGTTGAAATCCTTGGATTAGTGCGAGTAGAATGTATACTGAACTGGAAAAGGAGACAACCCTTTAGTCACTTAACCAAGATAGCATTACGCCCTGTATCTGTATCTAAGAATATATAAGTTTGAGCATCAGCATCGGTGATAGGAGTGTAATAGACCATGTCTTTTTTAACCGGTTAACTAAAATATTTATACAGCTACTTTTGCATCTTTAATAAACGTTGTCCCTAACTCCCTCGTAGGCACGCAATAGATGTTCACGGAGTTACAAAACTTGGAAACATATACAAACTCGTAAAACAAACAGAATGAAACCCGAAACCCTCATTTCATGAGATAGCTCAGTGATCACAAACAAGTCAAATAGTTTAGCATCACACATTCATACCCCTTGTTTCCAAAAGCACAACAAAAGGATTAAGCTTATTACTATCTTATTTCTCTCTGAAAACCCCAGTAGATGATCCAAAGAAGCTTACGCAAATGCTTCAAAAGGCTATGTATTAGCTTATTCTAAAAAACAATAAGCTAAAAAGCTTTTCAAAATATCCAAATTAAGCTACAAAGTTTAAACCCCATACACCTTTGTTTCACGAGATAACCAAGTTTCAAACCAAATAGTACCATTGGTTCATGAGTTCATGACAAAATTATGTAATCACCAACAATACAACACATCAAAATCCAGCTAAGACGAATAAATTCAACCACCAACTATCAGAAAAGCACTCAGTACGTAAAACAAAATCAAGCATCCTCGACTTAGTATCCCTGTAAGCAACACTAGTCAAATCGCTTACTCCTAGCTTTTATGCAAGAAACAACATTGCTAATATCAAAAAACTGCGCTCAACATGCTACTGTACATTCAAATGGTCTGCTTGTTGCTATTGTACTTGAAACAACAATACTGCTACAACTGTTACTCAAAAACAGTAGTTCAATACTAATAACGAGAATTATTACAAGATAAACGCCTATGGATACAAGAAAATATCATCAGCAATTGGCCTCATATCTATTATACCATCACGAACTATAACTGAATCTAAGAAAGATTACCATACTGATATCCCCATCATATATCTATTATAAGAAAAGAAACTATTACTGAATCTAAGAAAGATTAGCATACTGATATCCCCATCATATATCTATTATAAGAAAAGAAACTATTACTGAATCTAAGAAAGATTAGCATACTAGTACGAGTAATATCCCAATCAGTGGATGATCTATCAAGCATACCTCATCGATCATCAATCCTGCCAATCCTCATCATGCTCAACAAGCGTTAAGCCTTCTTACAGCCACACACCGAATCTGAGAAAGATTCAACCAAATCACCTCATAGACATCAAAGTCTTGACCCTTTTCTCCCTTTCGGCTTTCTTAGCAGTTGGGGTTCTCTTTAAATTATTCAATTCCTCCATAAACACCTTCTCAACTACATCAATTGAGTTTAACAGCTTCTTCTGTGGTGTTAAAAACTCAGAATCCCCACTGCTCCGATTAGGAAAGTCAGCAAATATCATTGGAGGCTTTCCCAAATTCAACGGCTTAAAACTTTTACATGCTAATTTCGGCTTTGGAGTCACTAATGACTCGTGCTCGAGGTGAGCACCTGATGGTGAAGGATCTTGATCAGGAGTATTATCCTGATACACCCTTATAGGGGTTGGGCTTCCCAATAGACCATCGCTTTCTCCCAAACGCTCTCTTCTTCTTTCAATGGCCTACATAAAACAATTTCCACATTACAGCAGTGATTGATAAACTTGAACTTAGAAAAAAATCAAGTAACACTTTTTATCATCTAATCAATTCATCTAAAATATGAATGACCGAACTATATCAAGTTTAAATGGAAAAGTGCACTATGATCACAGTCAAATAAGTTACCCTTTAACCGATACCACATTACAACATTGACTGAGTAATAAAACTAAGAACTAAATCAAGAAACTAACTGTTACAAGATTAAACTAAAATCGACTAAACTTATTTCTAATCAAAACCTAAAAGTATCATTCATCATTTACGCAACACAAACCCTTATCAAACACCGTATTTGATCAAAACAAAGAACGATAACAATAATCGTATCATTAGTCAACAATATTCGACATTCCAAACTAAAAGTAATCAAACGAAAACTAAACAGACCATGACTATCAAAACANTGAATCTAAGAAAGATTAGCATACTAGTACGAGTAATATCCCAATCAGTGGATGATCTATCAAGCATACCTCATCGATCATCAATCCTGCCAATCCTCATCATGCTCAACAAGCGTTAAGCCTTCTTACAGCCACACACCGAATCTGAGAAAGATTCAACCAAATCACCTCATAGACATCAAAGTCTTGACCCTTTTCTCCCTTTCGGCTTTCTTAGCAGTTGGGGTTCTCTTTAAATTATTCAATTCCTCCATAAACACCTTCTCAACTACATCAATTGAGTTTAACAGCTTCTTCTGTGGTGTTAAAAACTCAGAATCCCCACTGCTCCGATTAGGAAAGTCAGCAAATATCATTGGAGGCTTTCCCAAATTCAACGGCTTAAAACTTTTACATGCTAATTTCGGCTTTGGAGTCACTAATGACTCGTGCTCGAGGTGAGCACCTGATGGTGAAGGATCTTGATCAGGAGTATTATCCTGATACACCCTTATAGGGGTTGGGCTTCCCAATAGACCATCGCTTTCTCCCAAACGCTCTCTTCTTCTTTCAATGGCCTACATAAAACAATTTCCACATTACAGCAGTGATTGATAAACTTGAACTTAGAAAAAAATCAAGTAACACTTTTTATCATCTAATCAATTCATCTAAAATATGAATGACCGAACTATATCAAGTTTAAATGGAAAAGTGCACTATGATCACAGTCAAATAAGTTACCCTTTAACCGATACCACATTACAACATTGACTGAGTAATAAAACTAAGAACTAAATCAAGAAACTAACTGTTACAAGATTAAACTAAAATCGACTAAACTTATTTCTAATCAAAACCTAAAAGTATCATTCATCATTTACGCAACACAAACCCTTATCAAACACCGTATTTGATCAAAACAAAGAACGATAACAATAATCGTATCATTAGTCAACAATATTCGACATTCCAAACTAAAAGTAATCAAACGAAAACTAAACAGACCATGACTATCAAAACATATATATAACAATAATCAAGATTCTAAATATAATCAATCAAACCAAAATTAAGAAAATTGATTTCTTATCCAAACATAAAGCAAACCATACCCGAACAACATGTGTGATATCAGCAAGAGGTGTACGCGGATACCAAGCAGGTAAAACACTCCGAGACGCCGCACGGCCGCCTCTGCCTTGACGTATACCACGACGAAACAACGGCGTATTTTGACTCATTTCTATATCACCAAGAAGAATGTATGTATGTGAGAGCTTTGGGAGAGGCGAAAATGGTGAATTCTGAAGTGAATATTTGGGCGGTTTTATACAAAATTATGAAATTTGAATTTAGGGAAGTTACTGATTTGCCCTTAGTGTTTGAAGTGTTTTTTTTTCTGTGTGTAGGGTAAAAGTGTAAATTTGCGGAGTTACTAGTTGAATTTGTGTTTAAAGTGGATGTGAAGAAGTGAAAATGAGAGTGTAACTATCACTTTTTCGGTTAAAAAGTTCGAACAACCTGTTTGAGTTTGTAACAATAACGGTTAGAAATCCTAAATTGTAAGAAAAAGATATTTAAAAACTAAATAATTTAGTGTTTATAGTTTGAAATCTCAATATTCATCACATTTTTATAGTTACCATATTTTAAGCACTTACTGTTTATACTTTATAGTATGTAGTATTTAGGGTGTGTTTGTTTCAGTAAGATGTTTTATGTCTGAATCTGATTACCAGATCTTACTGGTAAGAGGTGGCTATAAGGTCTGAATCTGAATGAAATAATGTTGTTTGTTTTTGTATAATTGTCTGAATAAATTTAATTGCCTGTTTTCTTTAAGTATACATATATTAAACTATAACTATACGATGAATAATTAGCTTGTGTGAAAATAAAGCAATACATTTTTATCATAAATTTAACACAATAAAGATATTGATGCGCTTTTCATGGTCCACATGTGCTACAAAATCTTACGTGATTTTAAAATAATGTTATAATTAACTACTCCGTATACGTTAAAGATACTTTACGAATCATTTTCTATAAAATAAAATAGTAAAATCAACATATACTTTAAAATGAAAACGTTCAATACACTCATGGACGGACCTACATAACAAAATGCTATGTATGCAGCTACAAAAAGTTTCTTTTGTACAATGTAAAAGTAAATAAAAGTTATTGTCTTTTGTAATAAAAAGTTTTATTACATTTGTTTGATAATAAAAAATTATTTTGCTTACTTCCTCTTTACCTACCATGTGGCCAACTAAAACGACTACCCCAAAAATTAATATACTCTTTTAGCTTTTACTATTATCTTATCTTCTCTCCAATGCATCATCTTTTTTCTCTCAAATCACAAAAACCTTTATCTTCTCATTCAACATTTTCAGTGACCTCTTCCATTTTTTTTCTATCCTAATGCTCATGGACCAAATATTTGATGCCTCTTCAATCTTGATGCTCGGGGCTGTCGCCAAGGTTGTAAGAGTTGAAAGGTTTTTGTAAGGATAAGAGGCATTCAGACATGAGCGCCACCTCTAACTGAGTAAGAGCTTCAAGATCTGGCTATGTCTGACTCGCAAGAAAAAAACAAACACACCAAAAGTCTGACCGCGTCTGACTCAGTCCGACGTCAGAGGCAGTCAGAGGCAGCAAGACATTTTTTCAGGAAAACAAACACACCCTTAGTGTTTATATAAAATGTTTGTTTGAAAACAAATAACTACTACTTCTAAGTTTTTTAAACACTTTGAATTAAAATGCTAATTATAAGTAAAGTATAAACCCCGTGAACTATTCATCATAGACTTCGTAGGTCTACTGTAGCTGCTACAGTTTTCTACAGTAAAATTTGTGAGTGTTGCTACAGAATGCCTCATGTCTCACCCCAAATTCCAGAACCCTCCTCATTCAACTCATTATCTCATTTTTTCAGCTCTGTGTAACACACACACACACACACACAAATCTCTCTCTCTCTCGATTCTTCCCAAATCTCCCATTATCTCACTTTTTTTTGGTAAGATTTACTTTTAATATACATAATCAATTTCATATTTTTATGTTGTTTTGCTTATTTTTCTTGCTTTGTTTTGTTTTTTGCTTGAATATGGTTAGTAAATTTTTTGTTTTAGAAATTCGGGATGTTGAATTGGGGGTTTTTTGGTTTTTAATAATTTGGTTAATTACTTACATCCACATATTTTGATCTAATGTTATGAGATTTAGGGTTTTGGTTGATTTAATTGTGATTATTATTCTGATCTTATATTTAGGGTGTTGCTTGATTAAATTGTGATTATTATTATTATGGTTGTTTACGCAAGTAGATTAGAGTTGCGCCTTTCGAAGATTTATTATGTTTTCTGATGCCATAGCAGTTCCACAGTTATTTATTGCAACATTTTAATGGTTCTATACTTTTGTGCGGCGAGAACTGTAGCTACTATTGGCCATTACTAATCCTTATTATGTCTTCCAAATAGGTTGCGATGATTGTTATAATCTGAGGAAATTAAATGAGTCATTGAAGATCCAAACGAGGCTGTGATGATTAACTCATGACAAATGTGCAAACCTGAGATTATCCGCATCTTGGCGGGGCAAGTTGCTAACTTTGCAGCCATGGCGGCTTAATCCACTTTTTCAATTGTTTATAAATCTGAGCCTTTCATGATGTTATCGAGCTTTCTGCTTATGCTTCTTTGATGCCATCAATCCTTTTGTTGCCGCTATCCAAGGCGTGTGACAATGGGATGGGTGTGTGACGTGGCGATACGCTCATAAGCTGGAAAATAAGCCATAAGAATAGCAAGTTAAGCAATGGTCCTAAGCTTTGCATAAGCTGTAATAAGCCGTTGTGAACTAATTCCTAATAATGTTTTACGGATAGGCTTTGATCACTATTGTGAATTGAGCTGAATGAAATGTGTCGTTGAAGATCCAACTGTCATTTGGCGGGGGTTTCTTTGCAGCCATTGGCGGAATTCGGATACTTGAGTCACCGGACCACTATATTTATCTATTAAGGCGATGATGAGATGATCCGCATTATATCTTGGCAAGGTAACCACTCATGAATTGTGGTTGCAGCCATGGCACCTCTGAGCCTTATTCATTGCAGTTTTGATCCTCATTTGGTTGGTGGGTCTCAGCTCATGAACGATTCTAAACTCACAAAGATCACTATAGATCTTTTCGTTTCAGAACGGGTCCGGTTAGCCAGACGGTTGCTTTGTTGCCGGTTTACAGTCGGCGCTATGATAAATGAGAGAGGGAGTCACATGGAGCGGACGGGTACCAAATGAGATATCTTGGGTATGGTTTTTATTTTTTATTTTTTTTTTTTTATTTTAATTTAAAAACCATTTGAAATTTTTTATTGTCAACTGCTTATCTACTTAAAATCATGTACTTTGTTGGTAACCAATTACTTTGTTTTTATATGTAATATACCTCTGCTGAGATTCTACAACCATGTGCGCCTTTATTATATGAAGGCTCTGGATACATGATTGGAAGGGCACTCATATCTGTCTTTTCGGGAGTAATGACTGATAGATTGGTCGAAAGCCAGTTATTTTTTGGCCACTTCTGTAAAACCCGAGAATTTTAAACTTATTAAATACCCAAAATACCTCTCTAATTTTAAACTTTTGAAAAGACGTTTTATAATATAAAACATTCCATTACGACTGTAACCTAAGTGCTAAATAAAATTCGACACAACATATGACATGATGTGTCGTGTATAGTATATATATAATAACCAAGTAATTTCTCAACGAATAAGAAATCACTCGGGTCGTGTCTCAGTGAAGGTTAAATGGAAAATTGTTTATCGTGATTGATAAACCGTGTTTGTGAAAAGTGTAAAGTGAAAATAGTGGGAAAGAAATCCAAATAGCACAAAGATATATCAATTAGAGCACAGATTACAAGCTATATATGCACAAAGATCTAAAATTAGAAAACGGAAATGCAAACGTGAAATATTAAAACGTAGCGTACAAAATAAAACGCGACTTTTGTTTAAAAATGATCCTAAAAATGTGAAACAATTTTCTAAAAACTTTAAACAACTAAAAAGAATTTTTAGAAAAAGAAAAATATTTTTTGACTTTTTATTTATTTATTATGAATTAAAAACTATTTTTTAACTATTTAAAAATGATTAAAAGTCTAGTAAATGGAAAATTGGTCTAAAAAATACAAATCTACTTTTGAAAAATCCTATAAATCTGAAAACTATTTTAAAAAGAAAAATGAAAATTATTTTTGTATTTTTGGATTTATTGTGAATTTAAAATGATTAAAATCTAAGAAAATAGAAAAGAAATAGTAAAACAAATGAGAAAAATCTGAAATTTTTATAGAAAATCTAAAATGTTATTTGAAATCTAGGAAAAATATAAAAAATGGAAAAATAAGCTGAAAAGTGCTTTTTGGCTAAAAAGCAGTTTAGGACAAGTGCTTATTAATAAGCACTTGTCACCAAACTTCCTGAAAATCTTACAGAAAGTGCAAAGTTCTTAGGAAAACTCTTATAAACAAAACTCAGATCAAATTTCACTCAAAACACTGAAGTGGAACAATAAGCAGTTTGAACATAAGCTAAGCAATAAGCTAAACTGTTTTAGAATAAGCCAGAGGTTCAGAGATCATGTAAAATACTTAAACAAATTCAGATAAACTCAGAACACACAAGAAAACTCAGAGAACAGGCTAAAATCATAAATGAAGTTCTAATGAAAATTCCAGCAGAACATGTAAAAGGTACTTAATAAGCAGGCTCCAAAAAGCAGTAAAATAAGCTGAAAACTCAAAACTAAGTGGGGCAAAAGGTAGTTCACCAACTAGAAACTATAGAAAACCTAAAAGCCCTATCACAAACAACCTAATTGAACTCTAATTGGATCAAAGTTCAGCATTCCACAACTGATTTAAGACTACATGCATCAGTATATACTGACTTTTTAAATTGCTATTAAACTTTGACTTATGCTAATTTCAACAACCTGAATCTGCTACTAGATGATATTTAAACTGATTTAAACACTTAAATCTCAAACAAGAACACAGAATGTGACAAATCAATCAAGTGCAGATTCCATTTTTCACTAATGAAGGCAGATTTGATCAATCAAACTAATTTTGACTTTTGATTAAGATTCTACCAATTTTATAGCAGATATTAACTACTTATTACCTATGATGACTAGTTATGCAGAACTAACAGGGAAATAACCTCTGTGATTCAAGAATTCAAACTGATCCAAACACACCTGAACTTATACAATTACACTATGAAAATGAAATCCAACAATCACATAACAAATCCAGCTATCAATATACTCTCAACAACACCTATAGAGCTTAGATCATGATCATACAGCAACAATTAACAACTCTATCACAGATTCAAAGGTATGAGCTAATTATGCAATAGTTACACAGTTCTAGAAATACTAGTTCTCAAATCAATCAATCAAGCACAAACTAGCAAATTATCAATCAAACAATAACCAATAACAACTAGAGAACAGTTATCTAACAAATTTAACTAAGCTACATTAATACTCTACAACTTCCACATAAAAGCTATTTTAATGAAAATTTAAGAACTGAAAATGTAAATTGAATCTTACAAACTGGATCTCAGCTCTCTGAGATCTTCCAGAGCTAGCCTACCACTTTGGATAGGCTTATGAACACCACTGATTAACTAATTCTCACCACTGTTGATCAATCTCAGTTTCTCAAACTTTGTGAATCTTTTGAGTGAAATGAGCTATTTCCATTCAAATCATTCACAATAAGCTACTGAGCTTTTATGAATGATGTAATTCTACAAATTAGCTTGTTGCAAGCTGAAATTTAGCTTTTGAAATCATATTTTTCATTTCTCCACTTATTTAACTGAATTTTTTTTATTTTTGTATTAGAATGATGAAACATGAACAACTTCAGTAGTTATGAATGTAAAAGCTCTCATAAGCTTCTGAGAAGCTTATGAGATTAAAGGAGCTTAAGAAGAGGAAAACAGAACAAGTAAAATGAGGTGAGATTCAAGCTTTGATCACTTCTGAAAACTGAATTCATTTCACTAAAAATTCATTACAAGTTTACAAAATACTGAAAATTAATACAAAGAAGTTAAAAACTATAGAATAACAAGCTCCCTAACTGACTAGCTAACCTCCAATTCGTACACTACAACAACTATTTATACACAAGTTGAGAAGTTTCCAGCCTTAGAATCTTGATGGAATCCCTTGGGAATATTCCATGATGACCTGTTTCAACCAATCAGCAGCATACAAATGGCCCTGTGACGCGTCTTCTCCAATCCAAGCGTGCCACGTTGCATTCCATTGTCAGCCCTTTGTCAGTTGGTGTAAGGGTGAGTTTAATTGTCCAATTTGCCCTTTAATACGAGGTTGCATTAAGGTTCAATTGAAGGGATTGGGGATTAGGGTTCATAAACTGGAAAAGGGGTGAAATTAGGGGAAAGGAATGGCGCGTTTGTTTTTGTTTTATTTATATTTATTTGAGTTTATAAAATGAACCGGGTTTTTGGGAAAAGGGTTGGGTTATTTGGGCTTTTGGGTTGTGAAAGATGGAATTGGGCTTGGGATTAAATGGGTTAGTTTATTAAGGATTTAAAAGGATTGGGTTTATAAGACTTGGCAGCTTGAATTTAATATAAACACAAAGACCAATCATGTAAACTTTGAATCTTCAGGGATTAAATCTGCCAATGTACAAAACTTGATCCAAGGACTTAATTTGGCAATTCATGGAAGTATAAGGACCAAGTTTGACTTTTCTCGTTTCAGCTTTGCCTTTGGAATCCCGGGCTTTGACTTTGTTTACTCTCTTCCGTCTCGTGCTCGTTTTTGGTTAATTTGTCTTGTTTTGAGTCCGTTTTTGCATGATCAATCCCTGCACAATCACAATCACAAAAAACAAATATTTCCTTGGCATTTCGTTAGTGATTAAGTCTTTTTGGTCTTAAAATGACGAATAAAAGATATGTGAATTTACACATATCATGGCATGTTGTATAAGTCACATTGAAGCTAGACCTTATATATTTTTAAATGGAATGCACAATTCAAATAAGAAATAGTGATAATACAGATTTTTATTTTTGAAATGGAAATTGTAAAGAGAACTAATCACCCCATTATTCCCATGATATTCGGCAAATCAATCTCCCTCAATTATGCATGATATACGACCAAATCACCCCACCAATCAAATGCATGACATATACTTTCCTAGTTAAACCACCCCTCCACTCGTTTTATCCCAAACGACTTATACACGCTCCCATTTCCTCCCATACGAATGCCTAAAAACAAATCCACATTTCGTTTTCTTTCGTCTCAGTTAAACCATAAAAAAAAACCCTCGTACGATGCATATTTTATCTTTCTCAGAAAGTTATCAAACCAAAACTTAAACAATCTTAAACTAAATCATCCTTACGTATACAGAAGTCAGAAACTAGCTTTGGTTCGAGTTTGGTTCCGGTTGTGGTTCGTGTTTCGATCTCGTTTTGGTTCGTACGAAGGTTCGAGAGTAGCGAGAATTGGCTTGAGTACATGTGTTGTGATCTTTGGTTCATGACCAGTAGTTCGTTTCAGTCTCATCCATTGGAGCCTTGGAGGTGTATAGCTCGTGACTTAAACACGGTTAGATGATTGTGTACGGTTGGGTTCGGGTTCGATTGTGTCTCATTGATTTCTTGGGTTCGTGTTTGAATTGGTTTTGCACTCGTGTTCTTGTTTCAGTTTTGATCTATCGTCTTGTTCGGAGGTATATCTTGAACTATACGCTTACGTTTAAATAAGAGTAGTAAGAAATCTTGTTATATATCATCATTTATAGTATAACCTTAAATCACCATCAAGAATGAATCAGATGTAAGTTTAAAGCATATAAATGGCATGAAGCGTAAAATTATGTAAAACTTGAATATGCATGAATTCTTACATGCATGAAATATATTGATATGGTGATGAATATGCATGAGTACTTTTACCTTAAAGAAACCACACATAATATGATAAAACAGATTTACATGAAATCATAGAATATGGCGCATGAAATAACGTTTTTGAAAACATATTTATTCGATCTATATATTGTGCTTCGACTCTTGTAACGTGTATGTGTGAGTATGGTAGTCATAAAATGCTTATACAAATGTTTTGAAAGATAGTCGCGAGTCGTGTGATTATACATGTGATAATAAAATATTTTGGTCGCCGCGGTCTAAGATTAATGTCAAGTATACGTTAATAATTATTAACGATGGGGTCTAAAATTATCATCTTAATATAAAATTATAGCATAAACTGTAAAATAATTTTATTTGACATTTTTAATATTTAATTTTGATAATTTATATTTTGATCCTAAACTTTACTAAATTGACATAATTAACCCTAAACTATTATAATTATCATTTTAACCCTTAAATTGTCAATTATAACCTTAAAGTATTAAATTACTATTTTGCGAAACTTACTAAATATTGAAAGTTACTAATTTGGGAAAGTTACTAAAAATGGAAAGATAACTAAAAGAGGTAACTTACGTGATTTGAACTTTTCTTAATTCGAATCCATTCTATTCTAGGTTTGGTGAAGCGGGAATAACCTTTCTCCTTTCGTTTGATCTCGGTTTGTTTAACTCGAAAAAGGTACAGATATTCCGTACTCTTTCAGTAAGAGTGCACA
>LBNU01008752.1:63867-75205 GCA_014162995.1 Artemisia annua
ACATTATTTGGGAGTTGATCACTCCATGGTTACTATGATTTGCTACTACATCTGGTTTGGTGACTGGTGCTGTGTGCAATACACGCCTTTCACATTATTTTGGGAGTTGATCACTCCATGGTTACTATACTGAAGACTTTGTTTTGTTTTGTTTTGGCTCGTGGTAGAATGCTAATATAATCTAATCTTTGTCTTATTCTTATCATCATTATTATACCTTTTTGTTTTCCCCAATGCAACCTATGATATTCTTTGTTCCTTATTTTTTGTTTCGTTTATATATATCTGTTCACTGGGCTTTTTAAGCTCAGCCGCATTTCTTTTCCTGCGGCAGGTTTAGTAGGAAGCTGGGTTTGTGGATGAGAGATCTTATTTTGGATTTAGAAGACTTCACCCTGATTAGCTATTGGCTGGACTTAGAGATGATTAGAAGTATTTGACGTTGGGCTTAGTATATTGTTTTGGGCTTAGTCCTTTGTTGTTGCTCTTTTGTATTTGTTTGGTTCTCCTTGTAATCATTGTATACTTTGTTTTGGAAATGTATCTCCGTTTCGCTTGTGTTCTGATTTGACTCCATAATGTTACACTTTAGCCCTTCTCGGGTTGGGGTGTTACAACTTCAATAGTGTTGGTGAGACTATGACTTACACTGTTTGGCTACTACTTTGTAAAACTTTTGGTCTAAAATGTTACTGTTGCATTCTTCTGGGATTTTCAAACGAGTTACCGCGACCAATAAAGGTATTCCTTATTTAACGTAGCTTATTTGTTCAATAGCTATAAGACGTGTCTGTTTTCTTACTGTCAATAGAATGTGTTTATCTATTTGTTTTCAAAGTAGAATACCCAGCCAGAGGGACACTTTAAAATAAGGACTGCCAAATTAACTGATGTAAAGTTGGAGTTGGAGTCCACGGTAAATATAATACATATCAAACTGACAAAGTGCTCTTATTGTCTCTTCGGTCTAGAATTTACTTATGATCAGTATTTCACGATGTTTCAGATATGAGGCAACAATGTTTCTACAGCAACGGAACGAGGCGTATATGAAACTGAAAGATTTTAGAAAAGAAGAGTTTTCGCTAATATAAGAATCACAGGAATCGGCAGGTGATGTTTTCACGATTTTTTTTTTGACTAGATTATTTGAGGTGCTTACCAAGTGCTTAATAGCTTAGTGGAGGATATATAATTGGTTTTTATGCAAAAGCCATAGGCTTTTCTTATGGGCTTAACCAAACACTCCCTTACTTTTTAGACTAAGTTGATGAGTAAATCCAGACACTATCTTTTTTGCGTTGTGTTTTGATAGAGTATAAGCTGATAATTTCAATTGTTTAAGGGGTGTTTGGAAACATAACTGTAACATATATTTTTATAAATGTTTGATACAGAATACATCAATTGGTATATGAATCTGTGTGCCTAAGATTCAATTTATCAATAAATAGTTTGAGGCAAGGGAACATGAAGATCGAACACCATGCTTACTGGCTTTATGGTTTCCAGGTATTATATTTAACTGCTTAAAGTTGATTTACAGGCTATTTTGGGTCTGTTGCCATTTTTAGTATTACATCTCACAAATTCTCATACTGGCTTTTTCAAACAGACGAGAATTGGAACTCACAAGATTATGTGAACAATAGAAGATGGATATTAAATAAAGATAATCAAGATGAGAGAGTCAAAGCAACAGTTTTGGTAAGGAAGTCCCGAACTACATAATATGATGCTATTTATATGACCTGCAACCAGAGGTTCGTTTCCTCTTAATGGAACGTATTTTCAAGTGAATGAGATAGGTATGCTTCTCATTCAAGGATGCTAATCTAAGACTTATAATGAATATTTGCATTCTCTGTTGCAGATTCCGTTGTTAGTCATTCAAGGATGCTAATCTAAGACTTATAATGAACACAGGGTTATACTGAAATAAAAGTTGCAGCGTATGCGCCAGTCACATGAGTTGACATGGTACCAACAGAAACGTGTTCAAGATCGGTAATCCTTGCTTAGTAAGTACCCTTATCTAAATCTATAAATGTGACTAAGGGGGTGTTTGGACGTACAGTTGAAATTCATTATTATTTGTTGCTTAGGGAGATTCGATGTTGCAACTTCTTTTGAGGTGAATATGTCTTAGGTCATGCTCTTAGGAATTTGGATAAATGCATAAATAGCTACAGTTTGGCATGAAAATATATTTAATAATATGGTTATGTTCTGATGGAAATTCACAGAGGTGTCGAATAAACCTGTGATTGAACAATTGTTAAAGTATATAGAGTATCTATGAATTTACTTGGATCTATGCAAATATGCTGTTAGTCTAGATAACAGTCCAAACTCATACATATACCTTAAAACTTAATACATGCTGACTTCTTTTTAACTTCAAACTCATACACTCACTAAACTGGATACCGGTTTGCGGCTAATACATTAGGGGGAGAATTGAATTTTTTAAAGCTTATATAAAATTCATGTTTTACAAATGGTTAAACATCTATTTTTTAACAATAATTAAAATTAACTCTTTATAAAGCAGTCAAATATATAAAATTGATGTTTTCCAAATGGTCAAATAACTTTTTAGATTGGTGTTTTTTTGCTCTTCTAATTATTTATCCTGTCAAAATTTCTGATGTAAGTATGTCATCCATTTTCTTTCAGCAGTTCTTTCCGCCACAGACAATCGGCTTAATCACCGATGCTACTTATTAATGTGACAGCCAGTTTGCTATACTTGCTTCATCAACACTCACGTTGTGATTAAGGATCAGTTCAGCAGCTTATTTACCAAATAATCCAAAGTGAGTAATTCTTAGGTCAACACTCAGCTTATGATGTCTAGACTGTTTACTAATATCATCTTATTTTGTAGTGTAGGAGTGCATCGACTGCTCATTGCTGCCCATCCACATGAAGCTGATCAATTTGCAGTCGGAGTTTGCTGCAAGGATGGCAACTGGGACATCTGTGCAACCGAGGCTGCAACGCTCGCGACCAAAATGTTAGTGCACAAATACGGGTCATATGAAGGCGTTTGGTTATTAAACAACAGAAGCAACGACGGTAAAGAATCACAGTGAATGAAAAACTGGAAGCTATAATTGTTCGCAAAAAGATGATTGGCTGTAAGCTTCGTATTATAGTCATGGTAAATATATTTCGAATTTTACATGTGTATGAAAATTAGTTGTATAAAAACACCCTGCGGCAACGCGTGGGTTAAAAACCTCGTTTTGTATCATTTGTTAGCAACTAGTGTCTGCACTTAGACTTAACCGGGTGGCCGTGACTAGCCTTCCGTGACCAGCTTTGTCACGCGCCACATGCAAAACGCAAAACACATGTCACGACCAACTTGTTTTTCTTTGGTGACCGGCTCACCATAATGAGAGTGCAAAAATGTGGACCCAATTCAAAAAGTAGTGTTTTTTATTTGTTTTATGAGTGTGTGTGAGATATTTAGCAGGTATAATTGTATAAAGTGTATATTAATGAAAGATGGGGGATATGTGACTAAAACGGGTGAAAGGTGATAGTGAGTGAGGGGAAGTGAGATGAGATAGAAAGCTGAGGTAGCGCTGATTTGGATAGTGAGGAGTGGTGACAACTCCCTTTACTCTTAGTCATTATGACTATACAATTATTTACCAAACACGTTATTAAAACAAACAACTGNTTTTTTTTTTTTTTTTTTTTTTTTTTTTATTATTATTATTATTATTATTATTATTATTATTATTATTATTATTATTTTATTTTCTTTTGTATTTTTGATATTTATTTAAACGAACAGTTATATAAATCTTTCGATTTTAGAATCCATATAAATAATCATCAAGGTTTGTTGTTGTGTAGTCCTCGTATTCTTATTTTAAAGACCTAAATGTTATGAGACAAAAGCCTAATATTTGGTTAAAAACAAGCTATGGTTTTTTTTACATAACTCATAAGTAGGTTTAACCAGTGGCGGAGACACAATAGGGATAGGGTGGGCACATGTCCCCGTAGCGAAAAAAGTTGTAATTTGCTTCCATAACAAACTAGCTTGTAGTGTAATTTTTAAAAATTATCAGAGTTTGTCCAATCAACTATAACCTTTTAGCTCCGCCCCTGATATTTACTCATAAAAATATTAACCAAACCAACGGTCATTCCATTTCACTTACACAAATACACAATTATGTTATTGACCAATAATATGGCTATTTCTGGCAAAAGTAGCTGTGAGCAGTAGCAGTGAGCTGTGAGCAGTAGCCACAGCTCACCACTCACAGTTTCTTAAAGAAACATTGCAAAAATGAGCTTTCCTAAAAAAAATAGCAAAGCTCACCGCTCTTTTCCCAAATGAACACTAAAAATCAAAAAAGCTAATTGTTCACCGCTCATCGTCCCAAAAAGCTCTAAAAACCTCTGCGTCAAACATAGCCATCCACTCATTTAGAGACAGGTTGATAAATTGTACATTAACTAAAAACGGACACCAAGTTTCTAACATCTCAAAACAACAAGAGACAATGCATACATTTATTCTAACGAAGAAAGAATAAAAGATGGAATATAAATGTCGGCCTAATATAAAGAAAAGAGGCAATTTCATATCAACCAAAACTTTCATATTTACATAAGGGTTTTGCTAATCTCTGCCCACTGGGCAAAGGATTAATCGCAATTAATGAAGACAAAATTTCCTTTTAAATAAAAAAACGCTTTTAATGAAGACAAAAACATTGTAGAAAATGCATTGAATTCCTGTATTTCTTTTATCGACATTACATGAAAAAGAAAATATTAAAATAAATGAAAGTGAGGTGGGGGGATGGCATGCCAAGTCGGATAAAAAAGAAGATATGAATAGAAATCCAGAAAAGAAAAGAAGATCGTGGACGTATGGATAACAAACAAAACAACACATTTCAACTCTAAAAAAATGGCGTCCCTTTTCCTTCCTCTACCGCATAAGTTCTCTTCTTCTTCCCCCGCCATTAAAATTAAAACTAACCCCCGCCTTCCTTTATCTTTCCGCGTTAACTGCTCCTCCTCCGGTATACACCTATCTTTCTACTTGTATTTCTGTTGAGGAAATGATGAGTTTAGATAGAGCTATGTGGACATTATAATTAAGGGAGGTTGGGCTTATGTAACATGTTTCATTAGACATTGTCGTTTTACCTAAGATTTATATTTTCTTAACCCTTTTAGGGGGTGTTTGTTTCGGCTAAAACCAAATATTTGAGTTTATCAGCTTATTAAATATAAGCTAATCCGAACACTCTTATAATATATAAGTTGTAAGTTGTTTATCTATTATAAGCATAAGCCCAATTCATCAGCTTAGCCAAACACCCTTAGTCAATAGAATTTGCTATATAAAGACGTTGTTGAATGCTTCTAACATGATTAGAAATATATATATACTAGGCGATTACCCAAGCTAACGACGGTGTATAGCAGCGAATAGTTATAATTTTGAACTTACGGTTTTGGTGTGACCCTTAATGCAATTCTTAAGGGTTTATTTGTAGCCATTGCGAGTATAAAAAGTTAATGGGCCAAAAAGTTTGAAGATTATAAAAAACGTTTAAACTATTCTTAATATAATGGTAGATGCTATTACTTCTTTAATTAAAGAATAGCTGCTTCACCCTTGTTCGAATATAGTTTCATCAAGATTCTATTTAGTTAAGTGGCATTTGCTAGATAGAAATATTCCCTTTTTAAAGCTGACATGTTAATTAAAAGGATCCAATTATGAATACCTTCCCCCGCATCGAATTTGCAACGTGTTATTTGGGAGTTACAGTTAGGGGAAGCTTGTTAGCCCAAATCAGTATATCACTTGTCTTGTTCACTATCAAACCGATGAACTTGTACTTTAGCCAACTGCAAAGACACTCAAGTGAATCAAATCGTTAGTATACAGATGCCTAATGACACAAAGTATCGCCACATCGGAGATATTGAATATACAAAAATGAAATAATTACATAAGATTATTACTTTAACACAAAATTGCAATGCGTTATTTGGGACTTACACTAAGAGGAATCTTGTTAGACCCATTAGTATATAAGTTGACTTATCATGAAGTCAATTGACATGTTTACTTTAGGCAATAAAACCGTGCAAAGTTTCTCAACTGAATCAAAATAAGATGGATCATTACATAATCGAGAAGTTTTGCAGTTTTATGGATTGGATGGAGTACAATTTTTGGATGCTTAATGACCTTTAGTATCTGCACATCCAAGTTTGGTATTCTAGATTTTTTTTTTTAAAAAAATGAAAGAATTAACGAAGGCTAGTAGTTCGGCATTGCTTGAAACACCAGGAAACTTGCCCCTTGACTCAACATTTCCATACCTTTTGTTTGACAATGTTTAGTTTCCTTTCCTAGTATGAGTGCTAACAACCTAATGTCCTAATTTGTTAGTATCGTTCTTGTGACAGCTAACACAGACAACTCTGTTTCGACAACTAAAGAAAACTCAAGTCATTTTAAGGATCTACGGAATGTAGCCTGTGGTTTTCTTGCTGTCTGGGCTTTGACTACTACCACGCCAGTAATCGCTGCTCAGGTTCGACGGTTACTCACATTTATTATGTTAAAGACTTATAGTAGTAACCACTCTCTTTAACTTTCATGATTCTAGAGACAAAGTGGAGATTGGTATTCTCTAACATCCTCAAATAAGCGTTCGGTTTTAACTTCAAAACAGATGTGATCCTTCTTAAGTTATCAAAAACGCAACTACTGCATAAAATATGCTGCAAAATAACACAAGTAAACGTAGTTGGCATCAAATTGTATGAAAACTGAAGTATCCCTCTTCCGTTTTTGGTGTTGAGATGGCATTTGGAAGTGTTTAGATGTGCTTTTTCAAGTAATTATGCGTATCGAATCATCAAAATTACATAATCAGCTGTAATAGAATACACAATAAGGACGTATAGCTTTTTCTGAATGTGCTTCTGTTGTTTGAAGATGTAACAATAAGAATGTAGTATTGTAGTGTCTTGCAAGTTCTAACTGTGAAAGAAAAATGATAGATAAAATAAACATGCCATCCATAAAAGATATCTTTATGCGAAAAAAGGAAACATATTTTGTGAAATGGAAGTATAAGCATCTCAAACTAAGTTAAAGAACGAGTTATTAGGTAAGTTTGGTTCAACTCAAAGGATCGATAATGTTTACAGCTTGTCCGAAATTTGTTGTTTGGCCCAAAAATATCAGATAGTCAGAAGCAATATCTGTTTAGTGTTTACCAAACACGTGAAACTGATTATTGAACTAATCAGCAATCGTTTCCGAAGTGCAAACACTATCTTAGACTTGTAACGTACTTCCATTTTTTTTACTTTCATACTATATCTGCAGAGGCTGCCTCCTTTATCCACGGACCCGGACCGATGTTCGCGTGCATTTGTTGGAAACACAATAGGTCAAGCTAATGGTGTATACGATAAGGCGATTGATCTTCGCTTTTGTGACTACACTAATGAGAAGACTAACCTCAAGGGGAAGTCTCTTGCAGCGGCACTTATGTCAGGTGCCAAATTTGATGGTGCAGATATGTCTGAGGTGGTAATGTCTAAGGCCTATGCTGTTGGAGCTAGTTTCAAAGGTAACACCCTTCACTCTTGTTCCATACACTAATATAATTAGAAGAGCATATATATTTTGTAGGCATGATTATATTTATATTGTGGTTACTAAGTAGATACCCTGTAAAGAAATGTACACATTTGTTTTCCCTTTATACTTGCTTTGATGATGACCTAGTCCTTGCCATTTTGAGATAAGGAATAAATAATTTTATTTTTTAGAAAGTTAGTGATTTTCACTTTGTCACGCCACTTCAGAGTTCAGACCTGTATAATGAAGATGTTGAATGACAAAAAAATAGAACTTAAATTTCAACTTGGGTGAGTACAAAAATATCCGTTATAAGTAGAAGTTACAAGATGGTCAGATTGGGTAAAAACTAAGGGTCAAATATTTCAGGTTGAAACAGGTTTTCTTTTAGTACAGTTGAAAGATGGTCGGGTTTCGCTGGAATTAAACACATTCCATTCTCCATTTTCTTTAGATAATTGATGTGCTCATAATGTGATTACAAAAATTCCATCTATTCATTAATAACTTGAATAATCTGGATAAGACAACTTAGTGACAGTATGTGTTAGAAATAAACTTTGGATGACCTTCAACCCTTTTGACTCGTTCGACACATCTGTGATCTGGCCCAATTCCCTTATTATTTTCACCAGTTGAGATAAACAACAATTAAACGCAAGTGGGTCTAGATTGTCAAGATTGATATCAAGATTCTACATAGATAAGTACTCTTCAGTTTTAGTCTTCAGCCTTGTATAGTATGTAACAACTGCATATGTCTCTTATGCAGGCACAGATTTCACAAACGCAGTTCTCGATCGAGTCAACTTTGGGAAAGCCAATCTCCAGGGAGCATCATTTAAAAACACTGTACTATCCGGTTCCACATTTGAAGAAGCTCAACTGCAAGACGTAGTGTTTGAGGACACAATCATCGGATACATCGACCTTCAAAAGCTGTGTGTAAATAAAACTATTAACGAAGATGCAAGAGTCGAATTGGGATGTCGAAACTAGAAGATTCATGGCTTCTTTCCCTGATATATAATCCTGTATTTTTCATATGGATTTGAGGTAAATTTTGTTGTATATTGGCGGAGATATACATATGGAACTCCTCTGTATCATTTGTTTAAAATGGAGAGTAATGTAAATCAATATATTTTGTTTGATACATTATGACAAATAATATTACATCACTAAAAGAGATGCAGATTTCACAAAGTGCCTAATACTTAACAAATTTATGATTTTCTGCTGTTTATATTATGCAAGTGGTAGTTTAATTGTGAATAATCATCTGAAAATGTATCTAACTTGCGAGTGTTGTATAGTTAACTACTTTTTCTATTGTATAACCAAACTTTTGAATTTCAACCTACGTATGTAATTTGTTGTGCAATGACTAATTTACACTTCATTGTTAGTAATAGGTTGGTTAAAAAATGTAAGGTTAAAATGGTCACAAAATACATAAAACATGTCGAAATTCAACAGTTTAAATATAATAGCAAAAAATAGAGTTGGCTACACAACACTCGATAAAGTGGCAAGTTGGATAATTTTCAGATAACTATATCCCTTTAGGTGTGGTAAACATGGTTTACAAGAATATGGTATATATAAATAAATAAAGAGAAACAATATCAAAACGCGCATCTAGTGTAGTGGTATCATAGTACCCTCCCACGGTACTGACCGGGGTTCGATTCCCCGGATGCGCAATTATTTTTCTTTCTTTTCGTTATTTTTTCTTTCACTTTTAAGTACATAATAACTTTTTTCATTAACAATAACTTTTTCTCTCTAGATATTCTAACTTTTGGTCCAAAAATGCATTCTTCAAAATATGATTCTTATACTTTTCGACAAATTTGTTTGTAGCAGTAACTGCATTACATTATTTGTTTGGGAAAAAAGAGGATTTTGAATTTTTGTTACACTACGTGTTTGTTATATTTCAACGCAATTAGCACTAAACGCGTTGAGTTATAAAGTATCCACGACGTTAGTTTAATTCCTGGTAATATGATTCAAATCTATTAGACAGACAAAGTGTTGTCGACTCACGACAGCTCAAGCCAAACCAGCTTATCCAGACCGATATCAATAAGCTGCGCGCGTGTTGATAATGTACTCAACTTGTTTGATGTATCTATTTTAATCATCATGTCAGTATATCTGATGAAGTGGGCAAGGCACCAAATACCTTAGTCCTAAGAGAATATGTGTCAGAAAGATGATTTACCATGTCAAGATATTCAAATACCACTTTGCCTAAAACACACACTAGTAACTTTTAACAGTAGAATGTAACCCATAAACAAAAGTAAGGCATCTCCTTGATCCACTCTTCTTTTTATATATTCATTGGTCTTTGGTTTTGAATCATTCAAATCTTTTATCTTTTGGTATCCATCAAATGGAGAAAGTTCTCGTTACACTACTGCCTCTTCTTCTCATTCCATGTATCTTTCAAGGTATGCATGTCTTTTTAAGAAGTTATGTTATTTCTCGAAAATGATTGTATGGTTTAGAACGATCGTCGAAACTACATGTGATTTACGACCCAATCTGATTTGATTAGTAGGAAAATCAAGCTACGTTCCATGAGCTAATACATGTAGAAGTCAAATTTTTTTAGCATAGTGTTTGAAACTTTGAGTTTGAACTCGATACTAGTTAATTAATGAGAAACAAATAGCTCAGTTGTTCGATATTTTCCATAAAGAGTGCGAACGTAAAAACATTTTATAATTTTTTAGCATAGTGTTTGAGACTTTGATATGAAATGTGATACTTTGTTCCAGGAATCGAATGTAACATTGGTGTAAACTATGGAACCGTGGCTGATAACTTACCGCCACCTTCACAAGTGGCACACTTCCTCCTCGAGCACACAATTATCAACCGTGTCAAGATCTACGACACAAACCAACAAATCCTACAAGCCTTTGCTCACACCGGTATTGCCATAACCGTCACTGTCCCAAACAACTTAATCCCAAACCTAGCAAATCTTAAGTTCTCCCAACAATGGGTCAAAACAAACATCGTCCCACACGTTCCAGCTACAAACATAATCCGCATTGTCATAGGAAACGAAGTCCTTACAACCACTGACGACACAACCATATCTTACCTTGTTCCCGCAATTCAGACCCTCCACGCGGCACTTGTGAGTGAAGATCTTGACCGTAGGATCAAGGTTTCCACACCACATTCATTAGGTATCCTATTGTCTTCTAGCCCACCTTCATCCGGAACTTTTAAACAAGAACACGTAGCGTTGATCAAACAGTTACTTGGTTTTTTACGAGCTACAAACTCACCTTTCATGATTAATCCATACCCATTTTTCGGATACTCCCATGACACGTTGGATTATGCTATGTTTAGACCAAACTCTGGGGTCTTTGATAGAATGTATGGAAAAAAATACACTAATATGTTAGATGCTCAACTGGATGCTACTTATTCAGCTATGAGGCGGGTCGGTTTTGGGGATGTTCAGATTGTTATAGCCGAGACTGGATGGCCGTCAAAAGGTGACCCGGGTCAAGATGGTGTTGATATAGAAAATGCTCGTGAGTTTAATGGGAAACTTATTAAACATGTTATGTCAGGGCTTGGTACACCACTCATGCCTAACAGAACTTTCGAAACTTATGTTTTTGCACTCTTTAATGAAAATCTAAAGCC
>LBNU01008752.1:79613-100782 GCA_014162995.1 Artemisia annua
AAGCCAATTTTTGGCGGTCCCATCGAGAGAAAACGGGAAGAGAAGAAGTTTGATTGCCTCTTCAGGGACGTTTTTTCATTTGATGGTGGAAGTGATTTTGTTGAACCATCGAATGTGATCTTGAGGGTCGTCCCTTTCAAAACCATAGAATTGCCGGGATGTGACTAAGTTTATCAACCCGGTCTTGAGTTCAAAGTTGTCAGCCACGATGGCTGGAACAATGATAGCATCTCCATAACCCTCGATGGGTGCTTGGAGAAGCTCATTCATAGTGGGCTCGGCCGCCATGATGGGAGGAATAGTTCGAATCTCGGGTTCGACTATTGGATGGGCACGTCGACGATTACGTCTTCTCGGAATGTTGTTAAGCGATTGCAAAGGACTTGATGACGTAGACGAACGAGTGCGCATGCACCACAAAAAACACAAATCAAAACAAGACCAACTTGAAAGACAGGGGAACTTAAACCGATAATCAAGAACGTAAGGTTAACTTTTAAAGACAAACGCACAAAGGAGCGGGAGAGAAGAATGGATCTCTCGCTAGGGCGAAGTTCGTTGGATCGCCCTATACCGTTTCGACNATATCTCCTAGCATCCCTCTTTCCTCCTTACTTTTGATGACCATGTCATCTACGTAGGCCTCCAAGTTTCTCCCCAACTGTTCTTGAAAAGCCGTGTCCACCAATCTTTGATATGTTGCCCCGGCGTTTTTAATACCAAACGGCATTTTAGTTTAGCAATACGTTCCCTGGTCCGTGTAGAACGCTGTTTTTTCCTCATCCTCCTTGGCCATATGCACCTGATGATACCCCTTGTATGCATCCAAAAAACATTTGTACCTGTACCCCATAACCGATTCAATTTTCCAGTCTATATCCGGAAGCGGGTAGTAATCCTTCGGACAAGCTGAGTTGATATTTTTGAAGTCAATACACATCCTCCAGCTGCCGTCACATTTTTTGACCAACACCGGGTTAGAGATCCAAGTAGGGTATTTTACCGGACGAACAATTCCGGCTCGGACCCATTCTTCCACTTCCTTTAGCACCGCCTGACTTCGGTCCGATGCGAACACTCTTTGCTTCTGGCAAACGGGTTCCACCGAAGGATTGGCGTTGAGATTGTGCTCTATAATCCGTCGGGGTACTCCCGTCATGTCGGACGGTTCCCACGCAAACACATCCATATTTCTTACAAGTAATTCCTTCAAGAGAGTTTTGCACTCTTCGGTTAAGTTTCCCCCAATGGTGATCAGCTGATCAGGGTACGCCGGATTGATCGTTATTTCTTCTGGGGAACGGTCTTCTTTGGGTTCTGTCGCCTCGTCTGGGGATGCTTGCTTGTCCTCCAGCCTTCTACATTCCGATACCACGACTGACCGGGTGACCAACGTGGCAATACCCCTTGGAGTTGGGAATTTCATCATCACATGGATCGTCGACGGGACCGCTCGAAGGGTCTTTAACCCACTTCGCCCGAGGATCACATTGTAGGGGGATGGAGCTCGGATTATTGTGAACTTCATTGTCGTTTTCCGAGACAGACCCCCGTCCCCAAATTCGACATCCATTTCTAGATTTCCCAACAGCTTCGTGACGCTCCCGGCGAAACCCAGCAAGTCTGTGCGAGTGGGCTTTAGTCGAGACCTGATTGAGGAGTGTAAGTTGTTGAAACAATGTTCAAACATAATCTCTACCGAAGCCCCTTCGTCCACGAAGACCCGTCGGACCAAATATCCCTCTATGACTGCTTCAACAATGAGAGGCTCATCGGAGACGTCGTCCGTGAGCACCGGCGGGAATGTTATAGGTACATTCATCCAGTCCTCCGTAACCTCTCGGTCCTTCCTTTTCCTTCCTTCTGAGTGTGTTCGGACCATATTGATGATTTTCCCTTTCTGCGGTTCATCCCTTCGCGGTCCAGCCCCCTTTTGCCTAACGTCCTTAATAAGGTGATTTAACTTGCCCGACTCGAGTGCCTCCTCCAACTGCCTTTGCAACTGTCTGCAGTCGTTCGTGTGATGACCCTTTTCCATATGGTAGTCACAGTATTTGTCTTGGTTCTCCTTCCGTGGAGGGTAATTCATGGGCCTAGGTTGGGGCAATTGCAGCTGACGCTCCGTCGCTAAGATCTCCTTGGGGAGCTTTGAGAGGGAGTTTAAAGTGAGCCTTGGAGGGGGGTTATTCAGACGTGGTTGATAATCATTTCTAGGCGGAAGCAGGGGTGCCTTGTCCCTGTGTCTATACGGGGCGTACCCTTCACGCCCGTAGTGGTTGGGCCTACCTTCATTATGTCGTCTATCCGCTCCGTAAGACCCCCGAAACGGTTTGTCATCCCTTCGGAAACTTCCACCCTGCAGCTTTTTCGACATCTCCGGTTTTTCCCCTTGTGGTAATTCCGTGCTCGCAAAAGCTTTTTCGGCCCTAACAAAATCATCCACCCATCTCATCATCTCCTCCACTGTCTTGGGCACTTGGTCAGCGAACCGCTTGGCAAGTTTCGGAGTCTTACAAGAGTCCATGAAGGACGAAATCCTCATAACCTCCGGGACTCCTTGTATGAATCCTGACTCCGTGGTCCACCTCTCCTTGAACTCAGGGAGAGATTCATTTGCATTCCTTATGATCTTGGTAATTTCAGTTGGGTCCCTGAAGCATTTCTTCCTGGAGGAAAACCGAGTGACAAACTGATGACGTAGGTCTGCCCATTCGTCAATACTTCCGGAGGGAAGCTTGTCATACCATCCTCGGGCGCTGCCATCCAGCGTCTGCTGGAACATGCGGCACCAGACGGGCATAGGCCATGACCCCTGCATAGCCGCCCCGGAGAATCTAGTGAGATGATCCTCCGGATCCGTTGATCCGTCATAGAGTTTTATGTGGGATGGCATCTTGTGTTCCGAAGCCGAGAACTCCAAGAGCCGTCGTGTCAACGGCGAATTAGATAACTCCTTAAAAGGTTTCCCCAGATCTTCATCGGACACCCTTTCTCCAGTAACGATTCCCCCTTGTCTCCGTTCCCGACCCCCGTCATTGTCAAGACCCATGTCATCGAAATTTAATCGGATGGGTGGAACATTTGCCCTTCGGTTGTGAGCTGCTAGCAAAGACTTGAGGGCGGACAATTGTCCCTCAATTTGTTCTCTTGTCGCGAGAGCGTCGTCTTCTTCATTTCCGGAGGTTCCCGGACCGAGACCTGACATTCTATAGCCTGGGCAGATCGAATGTTAGGTCCCACGGATGGCGCCAATTTGTTTGGGTAAATGTTATACCTTTACGAAGGTCTTTGTGAAGTCCTTCGGGATTTGATTGGCTGATTCGTTGTGTTTTGTTGTGCAAAAACAACTTATCCAAAAATACCGACAAAGTGAGTCAATGTTATCGTTGAGTGACAACAAGACGGGAGAAATACATAGTAAAACCTTTTAGGGAAAAAAGATTACCTCTGTAAACTCGTGCAATGTGAATATTGTTGAAGACCGGGAAGTGTTTCCCCGGGTCGTACCCCAACGAGAGGTGTGAAGGAAGCTTCTGAAAAAGATCGGATTAAATGCTTATGTATTTGGTTGTGAAAGTTGTTTGGTTTTATGGTACGTTAAATTAATGGAAATTGGAAATTAACGACCAAGAATGAAAATAAAATAACCTAAGGGAAATCAAAAGGCAAATGGCAAACTAGGGGAATCCTAAAACACTACGGGAATCAAGATTAGGTGTCGGGAATCCTAAAACACAAGCAAACAAATAAACGTGACGTTTATTTAAGATAAACGTCAACGTACAAATAAAAACGCGAAATTATTGCTACGCAAATCCTACGGGCCTACAAATAATTTTCTAACGCACTAAAAGACAAAAGAAAATTTTAGAAAAAAGAAATTAAAAATTTAATAAAAATCCTAATTAATATGAATTAAAAACTAATTTACACTAATTAAATTATAAAGAATACTAAAACTATTCAATTAATTCTGAGATTTTTCTGGTAACTAAATTAGGCTAAAACAAAACTAAGAAAAATAAAAAGTTTGGAAAAAGTACTATGGATAAGCTGGAATAAGCAGTTTAAAAGCTAATAAGCAAAAACAAAGCAAAACCTATATAAAAGAATTATATTGTAAACGTTTAACAGAAAAGACCCAAGGGCATTTTGGTAGTGAGTGTTGTGTGGTGTATCTGTGTGAGCCAAGGGACACAGGTTCGAATCCTGCCCTTGGCTTTTATTTTATTTTTTCTATTATTTTTTTTTCTTTCTTTTTGCAAAATAATTCAACACAAACACCAATTGATCCTTGAAAACAGATTTTCACCAAGCAAATCTTAAATGAATTCCATCCAAGTCCAAATTCACAACAGATTCAAGGTTTTGTGTTCCAATGAGTTTTTTGAAATTTAAAAGCCACACAACTAAGCCAAATAAGCCAATGAGCCAACAAAAACTTAAACAAACACAACCTAAGTAATTATTAAACAACAACAAGTAATAACAGCAACTATCAACAACAGGACCAAATTAAAAAAAATCAACAAGTTCAGCTTTGTTCAAAAACAAAGCTAGCAGCAGCAGTTAAGAGCAATAAGCTCAAATAAGCTAATAAGCTCACAACATCTTATACAAACACATAAACAACAATAAATTCAACAACCCACAGCAATAACAACAACAAGATCAATAGCAATCAAGCATGATCATGAATCAAGAGCAGTCAAGAGCAGCAGCAGCAGGTTCAAATAGCCAAAGTTCTAAGGTGATTTAAGCTAGGTAAACAAACACTAATGAGAAAACAGAAGGCATTACCCTAATAACAACCTAGGGGAGTGTCCAAAACAACAAGAATCACAATAATAGGCCAAGAAATGAACAATTTATGGTCAAAAGAAAGTTGAGCAAAACTGGATGCAGGGGAACTATGTGGTCAGACAAGCATCTTGATGATCAAGTTTGAGTGATCAAAAGTGTTCCAATTTGCAAGATTCTTTTTGACATGTATAAACAAGCTGGGTGAGATGTCAAATCAACTAACACTTTGAGTTTTCATTAAAAAAATAGCCCTAGAGATTTACATGTATTATGACCAAAATCTGAGTTTCACAAATTTGACTTTTCAAGAACAAGTGACCAAGTTGACTTTTGTGTACTTCCACTGATCCTAATTGATCAATGATGTTATAATGAGCCTAATTAAACCTAAATTAAGTAACCTAGCCTAGTCCTAAAGTGAAGTCAAGGTTTTGGTAACCCAAATTCACAACAGTCAATCTGGCCTCTTGAACCTTGCGAACAAATCCCCACCATATAATTAAAGTGAAGCCCATCCTAGCTGTTGATTACAATTTGGCGCCAAAATATGTTTTGAGTGGATTGATGAGCTGGGGTGTTAGGTACAAGGTTATGAGGAGGGGGGAGGTAGGTGGAGTTGGGGAATGGTGAATTGGGGGAGCTTTTGAGGAGGTAGGGGAGGTAGCAGAGGTTGGAGTGTGGAGTGGTTGTTTATCTGGGTAATACGGGGTGAGGGAGGGAAGAAGGGTAGAGTTTGACTTTTTGTTTGACCGAGGAAGTATATAACGGGATTGGGTTTATTTGGGCTAGGAGTGGATGTGTTGGGCCTGGAAGGTGTGGTCTTGAGGAATCTTGGGCCAATGGGAGTATGGATGATGTATGGGCTTGTTTGTTGGGTTTAATTCACAAGGAGTCATTAGGTATATTAACTAAATAGCCCAAGGACCATTCTTGTAATATCCTGAAACTGAAGGACCAATTCTGCCATATATCAAAAATCATTCCAAGGGCCATTCTTTCCATATTTCATTTTTCCAAGGACCTTTTANTTTTGATTTCCCAGGGACCTTTGATGACTTTTCTTACAAATTAAATGGCTAGGGACTGATTTTGACAAGTTTTGAAAGTTGAAGGACTGAAACTGCCAATTATGCAACACTTTGTTCGTTTTTCATTTGTTTTTGATCATTTTGCATATAAAACACGACTCTGGGATATTTTCAGTATTTTGATGTATTTCCGAGTGTTTTCACGTGTTTTGGCAGTTAAAATACGATAAAAATGATGAGTATTTACACACTCATCAATGGCTAGTCAAGGTTAGAACCTGCGAACACAATAAACGCGTTAGCCTCGCCCCGGGTGTTTATCCCAGGACCAAGCTCCGGCGTGAGAGTAAGTATAGGGTTGGTAGGAATAAATGTGTGTGTGTAAATGTGCAGTAAATGTTAAAAATATAAGTGAGTAAATGAGAAGTATTTATACTACCTCAAACTGTACCTGATTACTGTTCGGAACAGTGCGAGGTACAAGTAGGCTACTGTTCCTGACATGTAGGGTGTGGCGCGCTATTCTGTCCCATACTAGGATGTCGGCGTAGGCTTCCACAGTTCCACGTTGTAGACATAGACCCGTGAAATCAGGGTTGAAGGCGGCGCATTGTCTGGACCGTCCGGTCGTGTCTGTCCGGACATGGTCTGTCCGGACCATTAGAGGACCGTCCGGCTATATACACAATCACACATGAATATTCAAAAATCCTCGTTCAATACTTACTGTGTGTCTGTGTGTCATAGACTGATAGCCGATGCTAAAGATAACCAAAGACGTACTCCTCACGTATCATAATAAGTATTTACGAGTGTTTGCTTTGGGGCACAATTTCAAAGAGTTGAATTATTTTACTTTTATCGCTAAGATGTCACTTTTATTATCGAAAAGTGTTTTGCTTGGTTGGAATTTGACAATCATCTCCGTCCCGATTTAAGTATCTACAATTATTTTTTCTATATATATTTTCTTTTCTGCAATTTCTAATATGTGTATTAAATAAACATTTTAGTTAACAAATTGTCAATTTTACCAATTTATTTAATACAACAATTAAATGAGAATTGATTGGCACACTCAAATAGTAAAACACCATCTAATAACTGTACAACCGCTGAATGCATAAATTAGAGTGTCCAAATAAAAAATTAGAGTGTGCAAAATGCATAGGTAAAACAGATTTATTATTATTATTTTTTTTTTGATAAACTAAATAATAAAAGGAACGAAAATAAATAAAAAAGGCCGACATTGGAACACGTGAGCCGGTTAAAATGGTTATAAAATAAAGAAAGAAAAAATAAAAAGGGAACAAGTGGGATTGATAGAGGAAAGAAACAGAGATATATACTTCTATCCTCTCGTTTGTTCTAATAAGAGGAGCTTATTAGATTGTGGTGGTTTTGTAAGTAACAATACATTTGATGAAGAATTGACTTTACTTGTTAGTTATTCAGAAAGTATATACAGTAGATAATGGCGGCAGCTGCTTTGTGTATCATATCTCCTCCAATCATCACCAAGTTATCTTCTTCTACTTATTCTTCACCACCACCTCAATTATCGCGTAGTCAATTTGTTATCCTTTCACAAACAAGAAGGAAAAAAATACGCCTTCGTATCTCCACCTCCTGCAACAAGAATGATGACATTTATAATTCCAAAGCTGAAGAAGATGATGACGACGATGATGACGTAGGCAGCGTTGTTTTGGATAAGGTGGAAGAAGAAGATGATGAATTATGNTTTTTTTTAATAGCAAATATCTTTCCTTACGATTTCTGATTCTTGTTTTTTAAGTAAGACATGAAGGGAATAAGATTTAGTTAAGGTTGGCCAAGCTTTTTTTTATTATCGGTTATGTTGTTGTTGGTTACCTAAACTGGTTATTTCAAGTTTTCAACCAACAAACAATACACGAACCGTCGATAATATGAAACTCCTCAACCGTTAGAAGCTGATTATTCATTTCTGATACGCACATCCAACTACACTCATAATCTGATAGATATACTTATCATATATGTTCTCGCAACAAGTTATTTATAACTTGGTGGTGGTATCTATATTGGCGTTACAGCTGTTCAGAACCACTTATGAACAAGTTTATGTCTTTTGAAATTCAAAATATTTTCTTTTTTAGGGGGTGTTTGTTTCGGCTTATATAGCTGGCTTATGGCTTATTTGGTTATGTGCTTATGTTTCATAAGCTCACTTTTTGTGGCTTAATTTGAAACTTTTCGGCTTATATAAGTTTATTATGTCATAGTATGTTTGTATAAGCCGAAAAGTTTCAAAATAAGCCACAAAAAAAAAAACAAATAAGTCATAAGCCGACTATATAAGCCGAAATAAACACCCCCTTAGTATCACCTGTTTCTGTCACTTGTATTGTTGTTCCATGTTACTTCTAGTCAACCCAAGTAACTTTTATATATTTTTTAAAACATTTTTGATCCTGAGCTTGTACATACTGACAAACTGGTTAATTTGTAAATCTTGTTTTTCTGATAGGTAGATTTTTCTGGGATAGTCAATGACGACTTCCTAATGAGATTGGGTTTAGACAAGGGTACAAGAAAGGTTGTGAATCATGAGGAGAGGGGTAGAGTTCTACAAGCAATGGATGGATGCAGTTACAAGGCTGCTGCTGGAGGATCTTTATCTAATACACTAGTTGCATTGGCTAGGCTTGGTGGTCATCCCACTGGCGGTCCTGCCTTAAATGTAGCTATGGCTGGGAGCATCGGTAGTGATCCATTGGGTGGTTTCTACAGGTAGATCCTCGTCTTTGACAACCACTCTGATTTACTATATTAATTTTTGGCTATGCATTAACTTCATTTAAAAAATAGGTTTCTAGTCGGTTAAAAGAATTGGTTAAAACGAGCAGATATCATGTCTAATGTAGTAGTATTTATCATGTCACTTTGGATATGTGTTTTGAAAAGGTATTGAACTGAATATTGCGACCTATCATCAGTTTCATAATGCTCTTTCAAACACCCTTTCAATCTGCTGTCTGGTCTTACCTAACTTTTTTACAAAGCTTTACCTTGTAAGCTTAGTATCCTAATGTTGATTGATCCGTTTTCCTTATAGAACTAAACTTCGACGGGCCAATGTGAGTTTTCTCTCTGCACCTGTCAAGGACGGGACAACAGGGACAGTTATCGTTTTGACAACCTCAGATGCTCAGCGTACAATGCTTGCATATCAGGTAACTTCATATCTGCATGATTGTTGTATGTTATGTCTTTTAATTTCAACATGCTTTCACTTTGCAGTTTATTTCTGATAGGGCTCCTTGTGTAGTTGTGTTTTTGGTACTGCAGACAGTTCAAACATATTTCCTTTTAAATGGGTCGTTTTGGGTTGCATTTCATTTCAAAGGGTTTGGTTGAATAATATATTTCATTTTTAAAAAGAGATCGTGCAAGAGTGTTGAAATCATCCAAAGCCTAATTTTAACACTTGAAACCTTCTACATTAATTTATTCAAATCATAGATAACTCATTTAAGTGTTTATAACAGTTGGAAAATAGGCCAATCCAACCCACTTGCCCTGTTTCTATCCCATACTATAACCATGATCTGTTCCAACCCAATTCCGTTACCTGACCTGCTTGACCTCTCCATCTTGCCTATAGTGCCGGGTGCTCGGGTTAATGATTAAATTCTTTTCCAGTTAGGAACATAATCAAAAATTGTGAAACATATAATTTGCTGAGGGTGAAAGGATAAATTCATTGTGTCAAACCCTCGTTGTTAAACCTTTTCCTAAGAATCTTGATTAGATTGCAAGATTAGACGAAACTTGTGTAAAGAATAGACCGTGCATGTACCTATCTCCTTCATATTTCTCTATATGTAACATTTCCTGTAATATGGTCATCATTTTTCACCCTCACACTCTATATAAATCCTTTATGCCTTAGTGATTAATGAAGTCCCTACGACAAAGCTTCCTTTTTTTGGTTGAGCTGTAATTTCATCACCTATTTTGTATTCGTGTCACAAATATCTACCGCATGGCTTCACACAGTTTTCTGTGAACATTGGGTACATGTTTGGTTATATTTGACGAATCACATTTCTAATATGTTTTACATACTTGGGCAGGGCACATCTTCTTATATCAGCTATGACTTGAGTATGGAGAGCATAATTTCCAAGACAAATATTCTAGTTGTTGAAGGATATTTGTTTGAATTTCCTGATATGATCAAGACAATTAAGAAAATTTGTCAAGTTGCTCGTGATAGTGGGGCTTTGGTTGCTGTTACGGCCTCAGACGTGACATGCATAGAGAGGCATTATGATGATTTCTGGTAGGTCTCCCAATTTGTTGGTTTACTCTATGATGTTGAGGTGCAAAAATGGGTTAAGCGGGTAATGGGTCAAATGGGTTCGACTCAAGACGGGTCATCTTTTAAGCTGGCATTGTATGGACCGCCCTGAACAGACCTGTCAACAGTTTTTGTTCATTTCTTCCTAAGTTAATAAATATATATTATATAGTATAGATATGGACATAAAATCTATATTGCTAAAACATTTACCCAATTTTCTTTACTAACGTGATTCAAAAGGTTTTAAGCATTTTAACAAAAATGAGGGAGGCCTTTGACCTGATGCTACCTTTTCTTCTAGATTTTGAATAGGTTAGTGCCTTTCTTGAAGAAACATTATTAAACAATTGACCATCACACAGAAAAAAATATAACCAACTTTCTTGAGAACTTGACTTTTTGAAGTTAACGGGTGTTTGGATATGCTGCTAAGTTACGATTTGAAATCATAGTAATAAGTTTTGTAGTGTTTGATTATTTGCCTTAATTGCTATGCTTTTTAAGGCCAAAATAACAAGAATTAGATGGATATGTAAAGATTTGCCAGAAGAAAATTCACTTATCTACTAAATTAGCTTACTCACAATAACTATGTCTGATTGGCTGTGCCGGTATGCTAGAATTCTGATTTGAAGCTATTGTAATGGTTTTGTTAACATTAGATGCATCTTTGTCCAGGGAAATCATGGAGAACTATGCCGACATTGTGTTTGCAAATAGTGACGAAGCCCGAGCCTTTTGTCATTTCTCTTCGGAGGAAAGCCCTGTGTCTTCTACACAATATCTAAGCCATTTTGTTCCTCTAGTTTCCGTCACAGATGGGCCAAGAGGGTCATACATTGGTGTAAAGGGAGAAGCTTTGTATATTCCACCTTCACCATGCATGCCAGTCGACACTTGTGGGGCTGGGGATGCATATGCTTCTGGGATATTATATGGGTTATTGAGGGGTGCATCAGATTTAAAGGGAATGGGCTCATTGGCAGCCCGAGTTGCAGCCACAGTGGTTGCGCAGCAAGGAACACGGCTCAGGGTTCAAGATGCTGCTAGGTTGGCTGAGTCCTTTGCTTTTAATGTTGAGAGTGCGTCACTTCAGGCAGATGTCGGTTCGGACCAGATTTCTAGTTTGTAGTGCGTTGTCCATAGATTGTTGTAGCAGTTCGTTTTCTCGTTCCAAGTAATTGACATTTTATATTAAATTAGCTAATCAAGAAATCATTTGTTGGTCAAGGGTGTTGATTGTACATAACAAAAAATGCTTAGAAACAAAGAGCACGAGGAAATGCAATTGCATAAATTGTGACTTTTAGTCTTGTACTCCGTGGTTTGTCGTGTTTATAACTCTATATATATTAATGAGGGTAATGAGTAATGAAATAACTAGGGTAAGGGTACAATGAACCTGGAGAAGTTAACTGATATCCACGAAGAATCGACTCAAGTATCATTCATGAAGAACGCTTTCATGAGGACATAAAATGGTCAAGTTCTAGGATATTGTTTGAGGTTTGGTGGTTAGTGACAACACTCCAACCGAAAGGTAAGTTCCAGTTTTACTCCATCGGCAGCTCAAGTTCTGGCAAACAGATGAAAAAGAAGTATCAATGGAAAATGGATGCTCGATTTCATGTTCATAATGTTAAAAAAGTTAGTAGTGAGAAATACTATTGATGTTGATGTTTTTATTTTATGCTTTCTTATTCTCTTTTCCAAATTGTAGCCCGTTTAGCAACTTCAAATACTTGAAAATTGACCTACTCATAATGTGTCAAAATTTTCATCTCAAAATTAATTATAATATTTTGACTATATACTCATAAATAAATGTGTCAAAATTTTCATCTCAAAATTAATTATAATATTTTGACTATATATTGTGCTAACAGAGCTATAAATTCCTAGCTGTTTCTGCAAGGTAAGAATATATAAGTTTGTTTTCTTTTTCTCTTTTATCCAACATGCTCAGTCATTTACTTTTTTTATCAGCTTTAACCTTATACGGACCCGTTAACGTGCATATCTTCAATCACAAGAAGCGTTTATGCATCAAATTATCTTTCTAGATCACGAGTGGAATTTTGACATAAACATGCGGATCATTCACGTAATTTACTCTTTATTCGGATCGACGATTGGATTACTTTATCAATCTAGTCATTCACCGTTGCTTTGAAGTCTGATCAATACCATTCAGGAAGCTTTCTTCATGACTAAGTGGTTGATATAATGATATGGTTTCTGCTAATCCGTTTTCTCCTCCCCACAAAATTAGTTTAGACATTTAACGCTACCAAACGTTTTTATAAACCTTTACCGCTCACAGCTACTTTTGCCTAACATACCTACGTGTTTGACAAATATAACATTTTATTAGGCAAAAGGAATCCAACTCTGTGGAGCAGATCTTATATTTTGCAAACAATGATTTTCTTAAATTCATACAATTATATCTGAGCATATGAGCAAAGCATGTACAGCACGTGCATATGTTGACTTTTCAAATTACGACAGTGCATGCTCTGTATGTAAATAGTACTATAGTAGGCATTAACATTACCTAAAGTCTGTAGAATCAGGTGAGCGCCAAATCGAGGTTGTAGACTAATCATTTGCTGCGGAGCGTGCACGTACGCCAGAGAAAGCTCAAAAGAGAAGACTGTAGGATTGTCCCAATAAACGTAATCTTTGCTTTTATCATAGCAAAGGTTTTGTCGAATGCATACACCAAAATCGGAGATGCAAGTTTTGTTCCATTGTCGCCTTTAACACGCCTTCTGAAATCTCTTGGCTCATACTCATATATGCATCGTTACCCCGTATCATGGTCATGGTTTAGAAACAACATGTTTACATGGGCAAGGTTTTCCACTCGTATCGTTAATTTTACTTCTTTATGTGATATTTGAATTAGTGTTGGTTCTGGTCTCTTGGAGGATATAGTCGAACAACCTCATTCGAAATCATGTAAATCTGCAAGAGAATAGTATAATTTCAAATCGTATAGAAACATCAATATTATTAACACAAATAGGATACAAAAGCGATTGACACGAAAATATTTGGGTTAAAATTAAATTTATAGGGAGATATCGCAAACGTATTGACACGACTAATCCGTTTATTAGATGGGTCTAAACCCCTTTTTAGCTTTCTAATCCGTTCAAACTACAGAAAAAATAAAGGAAGTTCAAATTAAGTCATATGTTATTATTATTATTATTTTTAACTCAACTATACTTTATTATATGTAAAGGTGAAGAGACACCTAACAAGCAACCCGAGATCGACATGTAAACTACTCAAAATCGACTCGGTTTAAACGAGTCAAGTTCGACCTACTCGAGTATACTTTTGAGTCGAGTTTGAGCTACAAAATAATCGAGTCGTGAGCCTTATCGACTTTGATTTAATTACACTTTTACCTTGTCTTAATCATATAATTACATAAAATTCCGTAAAAATCGAGTTGAGTCAAGCTTGATATACCGATTCTTCATTAAGCTCGAGCTTGAAACATGATAATAATCGGGCTCAAGTCAAGTTTCGACCTCGCGTTTTAGATGACCAATCGAGCTCGAGCATGAAATCTAAAACTCGACTGAGCTCAAGTTTTGTATTCGAATCGGGCTCGAGTTTGACAGTACTCGGCTCATTTACACCCCTCTTTGTGAGCTAATACTTTCGATCGTCTTAAAGTAGTACACAGTGTTTCTATATTGTGCCCAAATATTATCGCATAACTTCAAAATGTCTTGAATCTGACCTTTTAATATATAGCTATCGTGTACGTTTAGTTGTTGTTTGAGTAATAAAAACGGGTCGACACAATTAAATACTGTTAAAAGATGTTGAATATATATCTCTGGTTGAATTAAATACTATTATCGTGTACATGGTTGAATTGAATATCTCTTTGCAGTTAAAAGATATTTATAAGATATTTACAAATTAACACTGTTACCTTAAAAGATATTCATAAGATACCGAGTCAACTTTACATAGAAATTTTGTGTTGCACACTCGATCATGCTTCGAGTGATAAAAGGTAAAAAGTGAATATTTGTGAATCACACCATCAATTACAACCAGCAAACCTTCCTTAACCTTTACTCGATACTTGCAAAATCTAAATACTATAATTTCACAATCTCGAGTTCATTACTTATGTACATGCACATGCCATCAATACATCCTTCTTAAAGCAACAAATAACCACACCAAAAAAAAACACCAATCTCAAAAATGGATCCACCCCCAATGTCCACCGCCGCGGCCACCACCGTAGTTTACAACCAAAACTACCAAGATTCACTAGAATCATCCTCCGTGTCGTCCCCCACGAGCCGTCAGTGGGACGANTGGTGGTTTGTTGATGGATCCGGTGTTGGTGACGATTTTGTTGATGAATCCGTCGGATCATGGTGATTCCGGCGAGATTCATGGTGGTGACGGTTTTGGTTGTTTTATATAGATTCCGGTTGTTTGTTAGGGTTTTGGTTGAATGAGAGAGAAAGTTAGGTGATAAATGAGATGGATCCAAGATATTTTTTTGTTTTATTGAGATAGTTGATTTTACTATCTTGCCCCTCTTTGTATTTTTTGGCTTCATCTAAGCCATTGGATGGAAGGTGAATGGATGGTTGGGATTTGATTATTTGTTCTTTAGATACTAGTTGTGTTGTATAGATCTCACCTCCTAAATTAGTTGTTTAAGTAATAAACACGGGTCGACACTATTAAATTGCATTACTCAAAAGATAATATCTCTTTACATGGTTGAATTAAATACTGTTATCGTGTACGTTTACACGGTTGAATTGAATATCTCTTTACATTCAAAACATATTTAAGATATTTATAAACACTGTTACCTTAAAAGATATTTATAGGATACCGAGTCAACTTTACATAGAATTTTTTTTTGTGTTGCACACTCGATCATGCTTCGAGTGATAAAAGGTAAAAAGTGAATATTTGTGAATCACACCATCAATTACAACCAGCAAACCTTCCTTAACCTTTACTCGATACTTGCAAAATCTAAATACTATAATTTCACAATCTCGAGTTCATTATTCATACATGCACATGCCATCAATACATCCTTCTTAAAGCAACAAATAACCACACCAAAGAAAGAAAAAAAACATCAATCTCAAAAATGGATCCACCCCCAATGTCCACCACCACGGCCACCACCGTAGTTTACAACCAAAACTACCAAGATTCTATAGAATCATCCTCCGTGTCGTCCCCTACAAGCCGTCAGTGGGACGACACGCTCCCACCACCCAAACTCAGGATGATGTGTAGTTACGGGGGACATATTATCCCCCGTCCACACGACAAATCCCTTTGTTACATGGGTGGTGAAACGCGCATTGTAGTAGCTGATCGCCACACATCCCTAGCGGATCTATGCTCACGTCTTTCCACCACCTTGCTCCATGGACGCCACTTTAGTCTCAAGTACCAGCTCCCTAGTGAAGATCTAGACTCACTCGTGTCCGTAACTACGGACGAGGATCTAGACAACATGATCGAAGAATACGATAGGTTAAACGCGTCTAATCCTTCGGCTAAACCTTTAAGATTACGTTTATTTCTATTTTTGTCAAAACCTGACACTGCAGCCTCAGTGGGATCCTTGCTTGACGATGCTAAATCAGAAACATGGTTTGTAGACGCGTTAAACGGGGCAGGATTGCTTCCTAGAGGGCTATCTGATTCGGCTAATATAGATAACTTACTAGAGCATAAAGATGGGACAGTTTCAGAAGATAGGGACAATAGCATGGAACTGGAGACACAAAGACGTCGCCTAGACGTGCATCTTAACTTGCCAGATTCTCCTTTAGTTGAAACAAACTCGTCTTTTGGGTCGAGTTCTTCATCTCCTTCCATGTCGAACTTGCCTCCTATTAAGGTGAGAGTGGATCAGCATATGAATCAAATGGCGGGTTTGGACGAGCAGTTGGGCCAGCTGAATGTGAATACTAGCAGTGCTCAGCAATCTGTTGCTGTGAATAATGTTGTTGGTGGTGGTGTTTGGGGTGGGGAAGAGGAGAGATTGGAGCATGCTGGAGCAACGAGTGGCGGCTTGAGAAAGCCGCCACTCCCGCTCCAGCCCGTGCAAAGGAAATTTGGACATGATGCTTATAGTTTGCCCTCGCCGGAGTCGAAACATGGTGGCGCGTATGGTTTACATTCACCTGATTCCATAGCAAGGTATCTTAGTAAATTGATTTATTAAATTGGTTAATTTAAAAATGGTTCTAACATGATAACTAAAGTTGACTAATTATGAATAAATTAAAACTAGAACTTACTTGTTTTTTACTTGTTAGAATATAAACTTTTTTAAAAGTTTATAGTTGTATTATCTCATTATTTATAAACTTGTCTGTTTTATAAACTTATTCAAATATATTAGTTATGAAGAGGTATAATATTATACACTTATTCAAGCATGAAATATTGAAATGTGTCCTCATTAAGGTTTACAAATTCTTAGTTCATACCCTTAAAAGACAACTTGACATCTTTTTCTATAAATTAATGTTAAATGACAGTAAATAACAACATGCTTATAATTGATTTCTAATCTAAGATAGTTGCTTACCTTGAAAGTGATTACTAAATTCATTGTACTGTACTTATCACACTAGTTATAATGCCCGCGCACGCGCGGGTTTTTTTAAAATTTTTTTTGAATCATATATTTTTATTTATTAAAAAACAAATAATTTAATCTTTGTTTTGTTTGATTTATGATGTTTAATTATAGTTTTTTATTATTAAAGATAATTATTTAAAAGTTTTAATCCTATTGTTAATTGCTTCTTATCTATATTTTTTGTATTTATCTTTTACTTGTATTATGGATAAATATAAAATGTTACCTAATAAGAAAATAATCTTTTTTTTTAAAATAATATTATTACTAAATAAGGTATGGTTTAGTTTTTTTGAAATAGAAAAGTCCCCACTTGGGGTTTTGTTTTATTATATAAAAAAGATTTGATTATTCATTTGTTATTATTAGTTTAATAGTAATCACTAAATTCAGTGTGTGTTTTTCTAGATTTAATGTGTGAACAGGCTAAACTACACAATAATCAATAATAAGATATTTTTATGGGATATTAAAATCATTTTGTTACTTATATCAAAAGTGATTACTAAATTCATTGTACTTTTTCATCAACTTAATTATCTTTAATTGGTATTCTCAATCAAATTGGTTGTATAGTGCATGTTAACCAAGAAAGTAAAAAAAACCTTTTGTGAGGAACTTTAGGGAGAAATACATGTAAAATGTCTTTCTGTAACAATTTTCTATAGTTAGATAATGCACACAACACAAAAAGCAATGTGCACACCCTATACATAAAATCATATTAATGCGCACGACCATATATGTATTCATATAACAACATTTGTATAAGAAATGAAGTGAAATATTGTGAGATAGGTGGTATAGGATGTGAAAAAATTGCCGTTAAAAAAATAGAGTGAAATGTTTTAAAACTTTTAACCATGTTGAGCGCATCATATTTAATGTTGCACAAATCAACCATATTTAAAACAGTTTGAGTGTTTGACTCTGCATGTTGAGCGCATCATAGTACTAAGTCCTAATTTTGTTGTTTGATCAAACATTTTACAGTGATAGCAGCATTGCATCTGCAAATTGTTACTCGAAGCCCACATTTACCCAAGATCAAAACCCCTCATCAAACCGTGACACCCCAACTCCACCAGCAACCACCCAAATCCACCCGAACACCACTAACATCTCCACCATGAATTACCAAATCCCAATCCAACAAATCCATGATAACGCGGACACACCACCGCCACAACAAGCACAATTCAGTCAAGATCAACAACAACAACAGCAACAACAACAACAACAACAACAACAACAACAACAACAACAACAACAGCAACAACAACAACAACAATTCTATCAACCCCGACCTCATTACATCCACCACCCTACATCAAACCAACCACCACAACCCGTCTCATCATACTATCAAGTTTACACACCACCACCACAACAAATGGACCAACAACAATACCCACTCTACTTTCTACCCGTCTCACAAAACCATCCATACGGTATGCAAATGCAGCCCAACCCAGCTGACACCGCCCCAAATCCCACAACTATTCCATCATCAGCAACCACCCCACCACTTTACCCCACCAAAAACGCCATCCCAATGAGTACTAAACCCGATATGGTCCCAAATCCTTTATACACAACTGCAGCACCTGGAGGCATGATCCAAGTTCCTAGCAATCAATTTCCACAACAATATATGAATGTTTCTCAAATACCACATCATCCTCCTACACATTTGCCTACTTCTAATGGCGGAACGTATGGTTATGAGTATGCTCACTCGACTCAAGACAATGCTTATTATTCTCAACACCACCCGGTGGCTGCACCATTGACTTCACAGTATCAAAGCATGACTCCTGCATCAGCAATGTTGCTGGCACAACTTTCTTCGGCTCAGCAAGTTGCAGCTCCAGAAAATGCTAAACAGTACTCGGAATGAATCAATGGGAGCGCAGGGAATCAAGTCTAAGAAAGGAAGCTACTATTCTAGTTGTATCTTATATGATCTTTGTAAAACATAATATTTAAACTTCAGAATAATATATAATTTATTTTCGTACTTTTTGATTTGTTGTACAGCACCTCGGGACATAACGGTGTTCTAAAGCTTTCATAAATCATAAGAATCAGCATATGTTGTTTCATAGAGTTTATATCATGCACATGTTACATAGTTTTTTTTTTTTTTTTTCTATTCTAGTATGGTTTTCTCTATAGTTTTCTCGCCAAATATCCACGCTATGCAGCGGCAAAAAGAGGAAGATCACGTTGGTAGCTTGTGATAATATTCGAAAACCCGATGAGATATTGGTAGTTGTTAGATAAAAGTATTTTGACCTTATTTCTTGAACATGTATTTTTTCAACTTTAACGATCACAAGATCATATAGTATTTTTTCTGACTATGTACATTGCGAGTACCCACATTTAAAGGGCATCAACAATGGTAAAGCTTTATGATTGTGCTAAGTGTTATTGTATCATTTAAACTATAAAAGTTTTGGTGTTATAAACTTTTATTCACCATGCATAAACCTTTAAAACTTTAATAATTTTTTCACATTATAACAATTGCATTTAATTATAAATAGATTCAAGATGAACCTTTTCATGACTTGTAACTATGTAAGTATGATATATAAAACTCATTATGGTTGAAATGGAATGTAATACTCCAGCTTTTAAAATGCTTTAAAACTTTTCTTAAAACGCTCATTGTAAATGCTCTAAGTATTGATGTATGAACGTCTATCATCATCAACTATTATTAACTTAAATTACTGCTAAATGATATGTCGAATTTTATTGACGGCGCTAACGATGTAATATACTTAATAGTTATAGGTCATTACAATTTTAGAACTCTTAGTTTATTGATTTAAGTTTACTATTTCAGCAAAATAAACGATTGTAAAGATAAAAAAGTTAATTTAACACACTTAAAAATATGTTATTTCAAAATTATCAAGAGGCCATGATATTTAGTAAATAAGTTTAATGACATTTATAGTTATTAACACTAAATTACTAAATTAGAGTGTGCTAATAAATTTGAGGAGTGTACGTGCAAATCACCTCCCATTATAATTATATTAGAACACTTTAAAAGAACTAAAATTTGTGAATACTTGGTACCACACATATTTACGAAACGATCACTTAAAAACACAAGGGCTGTATAGCCACTTTCGAAATTCCAGTTCATTATTTGCATTGGTCACTGGTTTAAAAGAATCACTTATTACTCTTGTTAGGGTTTTACATCGGTTCAATTATCGGGTTGCTAGATTTATTCGTTTTGGTTAGTTTGGTTAAATTTATTTTCTGGGTAAAACCGAAAACCGATCAACCGAACCGAATTCAAATTGAATTAAACCGAACCGAAAACAGAATTTGAATTTGGCAACCCAAATAACCCGAATTACATAATTTAGATATTTTTTTCATTTAATTATATAGGTTTTTTGCATCAAAAATTTTCAAGCTTAAAAAATCTTATATTTATATTAGGAAAGAGTTTTAATGGGTTTTTTTTTTTAATATAAACATATAAAAAATATATATATTATAAACACAAAATTATTTGAATGTTTCATGAAAATGGTGTCATAAATTATGAATATGGAATGTTTAATAAGACGAATGTTCTTTTTAAAATTCTATAAAACATAATCCATAACTTTGTAGTTTTTTGTTTGCAGTTCGAGAAAAGTAAGATCGGATCAGATTAGATCATAAGATCCTATGGTCAACATCAGGATCTTGTAGATCTTAAGCTTGCTAAGATCCTACATAGGGTCTGGATTGTTTTTGCTTTGTAGTATCGTAAAATCGTACGATCCTAAGATTATGATCGGGATCTTAACAACAATACTTCTAACAACTCGTTCTTCCCTTTGGAGAAATCCATGTTAGCAGAACGAGGATATGATGGTGAAACTTGTAATTTCACAAAGACTTGAGAAATCACATCGAAGAGGTATAGTGTTTGTGTCCATTCACTGATGTGCTAGCGCTCATTAGACTTGCCAATATCATTTGGTTGAGTCTAAGTGTGCGTTTAGTATGCTTCTATGAATCACAATCGGTATGACTTTGGGTATAAAGTAGGTCCCACAGGTGTGATAGTTTTCATAGGAGGCAACTGGGTAGGGTATGGAGTATGCTTTATATTTTAGTATCATAGCAAATTTTTGGATTCAAATTAGTAAAACAAATATCTTATTTCGGAATGAAAGTATTTCCTCATTCTGATTGTTAGCCCGTAGTGCATTATTGTATCGGGCTCAAGCCCATATCTAGAATATTCTGAATGTAGTTATTTATATGTATGAAAGGATTGCCATC
>LBNU01008752.1:160273-179475 GCA_014162995.1 Artemisia annua
CCTCTTATGAGGAAATTGAGAGGATGGTAGAAAATCACCTTCATCAAGCAATGGAAATTCAAACCACCTTGCTTGACTCCATTCCAAACCCATCTTCCACTCAAGCAACCAACAACAACCCACCACCACCACCATCATCAAATGACCTATTACCACCCAATCCTCACCATGGTTGCTCACAGAGCATATGGTCAAAATGGGTGAAAGCATCAAAATGTTGCTTCACCAAGTCCATGATGAAACCCGCTTTGCTCTAAAACACATTTTTGAGCGTTTGGATGCTCTTTCTCACCCAAACCAATCCTAGAGTATGTTTGGAGGCCTTTTGCCCCACTTAAGAAAATGTAGGGAGACTTCCATTTATAGAAGTAGGACTTTTATTTTCTTAGTTATTTTTCCTCTTTTCCTTTTATTTTTTAGTAGGATAGAATTTTTCATTTCTTGTCTTTGACTTTTGTAAAAGTCAAATTTTACCTGGAATGACATCTTTTCTACTATCTTGTTTGCATTGTTGGTTGATCATATATGAGTTGTGATTGTGCTTGATTATATTCTCATATTATGCTATGGCTAGACGATTTATCATGTGTCATTACCGCCAACTAACTCTTTTGTTGTAGGTTCAAAATCCATGTTTCCTAACTTGGCACTCCTTTTAGGGGGAGTATTGTCCAAGGGGGAGCACTTGCATCATTCCGCTTCGTAACTCTTCTTTTTGTTTTGACAAAAGGGTGAGAAAATATATTTAAACTTATAAACTTAAAATGATTTTCATCAATTAAGTAAAACAAGTTTAAATATAAAACTTTTAAAGACTTAACACTAAAATTTGTGATTTACTTAAAAACAAAGTTTATGTTTTGTCGTCAACAAAAAGGGGGAGATTGTTAATACAAATATCGCCTAAAAACGTTATTTATATTTTACGATATTTGCTAAGTTTTGTTAACGACAAAGTGTAAACTTTAGTTTTTAGTAAAAAATGATTATAGTTTAAGTCTTGCATAACTAGACTTCATTTGCTACATTTCATATTAGACATAACACTTTCATGTTTCTTAATAAAGAAAGTATTACATCACATCATGTGCATTTATAGAAAGATTGTGTGTTTGACTTTCCATAAGACCTCTTACACATTTTGAAAGGATTCCAAGTTTATTCAATGTGTGTTTGACTAGAAATAACTTGATGTGACCTTGCTAGATATGGAGAGATTTCTTGTAAGCTTTGACTGTCAGACCTGGCGGAACCCTGGGGATACAAGGGCGGAACCCTTGTTTTGGTTCCGCCGGTTCCGCCAGTGGTCTGGTTGGTTTGGGTATAAATACCAAGTCACTTGCAAGAAAATCTCTATCACTTCTCATTACATTTTACACATACATCATTCATCTAACCCATTAACATTTTCATTTGTGTGAAGCTCTCTTGTAGCAAAGAAGTTCACAAGTTCATATCAAAGTTACAAGTACTCAACACAACGTTTCAAGACTTGTTAGCTTAGCATTGTATAGACTTCGTGTAGTTTATACTTCTTTTGATTGTGCATATTCAAGTTGTGATCGGTTAGTATTTTAGGCCTTAAAATACATAGTGTGACGGGAGTGGTTGTACCCTTGTAAAAGAACTCGACATCTAGCTTTGTGTCGGTAATCTTGTATAAGCGACGTGTAAGGTTTTCTCCACCGGTGAAAGGAGCTTGTTGACTAGTGAAAGAAACTCTCGAGTTGGATACTGGGGGCGTGGAGTAGGGCAANAGTGTGACGGGAGTGGTTGTACCCTTGTAAAAGAACTCGACATCTAGCTTTGTGTCGGTAATCTTGTATAAGCGACGTGTAAGGTTTTCTCCACCGGTGAAAGGAGCTTGTTGACTAGTGAAAGAAACTCTCGAGTTGGATACTGGGGGCGTGGAGTAGGGCAAGGAAAAAGAGTCCTTGTAGCCGAACCACGATAAACACTTGTGTTGTGGTTTGATCGTTTCCTTCTTTATCTTTGCATATTACATATTTTCTTTAGTTTAGATCTTTGATTACACGTAAAGTTTCAAAAGATAATTAAGTTAAAACCGGTAAACTATTCAACCCCCCTTCCAGTTTTCCACAGTCCTCTCTCTAATGAATGAAAAAACGAAAAATATATATAGATTTACACTGGTGGCGGCGTCACCTTATGGGTCCTGACGCCGTCACCTCGCCGTGATTAGGGTTTCTTGATTGCCTAGATCCACTTCTGACGCCGTCTGGTTAGATTTGGTTCTGGGCCGTCTCTCTTTGTTTTATAACGTGACGGCCTTGGTGAAATTACACGTGACGCCATCACGTGTAAATGTCTTGAAAACTTTCTGGCCCGTCAAGTGTAAAAGTATCCACCTCTTCTTCAATGAGTGACGGCGTTACCTTGTAGAGCTTGACGCCGTCATGTACTGTTTCCAGCTTGGATTCTTGACTTTGTTGTTTTCTGCACTTTTATGCTCAAAAAACGTCCAAAATGCTTCCTTTTCCAAAATTCCTCTTCAAAGTACCTAAATTCACAAAAGAAACGATTTAAGACAATATTTGATCATATATTCACGACTTAGGGCTTAAATGAACCCTTAAAATCATGACACTTTTCGTCTCATCATCATCATATATGTAAAAAATCACCCATTACAACATTTCACATTTCCACGCTCAATAAACAAAAGAATTTATCAAAAAAAAACTTGTCCTAACATCCATTACCCACTTCCTTTTTCATCCTCTTTACCATCTCCGGCGAACTCACCGACGACGTTGACATTCGTTTTGACTTGATCCTAACCGGTTCCGGTTCACCGGAATTAATCCTAAAGGGAAAGTTCAACAAGGAGCGTGACCCACGCATGAGATATGTTGTCGTATCATAAGCAATCGCCACATCTTCTGCCGTCTCAAATGTCCCTAACCAAACCCTAGCTCTGGAGAGGGCAATCGAGAAGACAATCATTACAAATGCGATGGAAAGGACGTTCGTACAAGGAATTGGAGTTGGAGAGAGTGACAGCGGCGCATAGCATGTGAGAGATCGTTTGGAGTTTTTTAGCGAGGGTTTGGCACTCGGTTGTGAAGAGTGATGGTGGCACGTCGTTAAAGGCGCATGATATGTGAACGTTGAGGAGGATTGAGGCTGAGAGGGTTTTCTACAAGGGTGCTTGGGGAGTTTGGGTGTCGTGTAATTGGTTTGATTGGATGATGAAACGATCCACTTGGAGAGTTTATTGAATCAATAAGCTAGTTTTACATTTTCTGATAATATAAAGGGATTTTAAGGTAATTATTTGGGGAAGAGATTTTAAAGTGGCTATCAGCGGTTAGTTTGGAGGGAAGTTGGAGTGGGTTGTATAATCTAACGTGCTTCTGTTTACGAAAATGGGGTCGTGGTTCAGGTTTGTTTGTTGGATTTGGAATGAAATGGTAATGAAGGTAGATCAAGATGACAGGAAATGGGTTTGAAGATGGTGTGCAAAGTACAAAAAGGAGTTAATGAAGTTTTGAAAAGAAGATGGTGGACAATGGCACATGAATTGAGTCTATGATTATTTGATGTTGTAGGAAATATGGGGATTGGGGAAGTGTGAAGGGACTAAACGTATAATTGATTCGACATGAAAAGACGAAAATACCCTCATTGAAAAGTGAAATAACGAGCAAACATAACTGGCGTTATGTATAACGGGGCAATAGGGACAAAACGAGTAACCGTTTGGCAAAACAGGGATGACGTACGCCATTAAATCAAAACGGGGGACCAAATGCGGAAATGAGGTGGAGTTCAGGGACCATTGGTGTAATTTAATCTTCATTGCTCCTTCCATCTCAAATTAATAGTATATGTTTCTTTCTTGGACTACTAAAAAACACATAGAATATTTAATCGAGTTTACTATATTACCTTTTATTAAAATAATATCACAAACTTTAAAGAAAAGATTAATTAATTAAATAAGTGTAAAACTATCATTCTGTAAAAAGTAAAAAAAAAAATAAAAAATAAAAAATAAAAAAACTAATAATAAAAAATAAAAAATAAAAAAGTAACAATTTTTGTGTTTTTTTCTAAACTGCGTGTTTTTGTCGAATGCCAATTATTTTAGAACGGGAGAGTACAATCAACTCAATCTACCAAATAACACAACTACACAAGAATGAGGATGATGATCTTGAATTATACTAAAATACAACAAGAAAGTAACCAATGTTACTTATGGACAAACTATACTAAGACGCTTGATAACTTGATGAATGTGAGTATTCTTCTCTTGCACTTGTAATGGAAGAAAGATTAGATCACTAATGAATGAGATTAAACTAAGTTTACGATCAAAGAAACGGAACTAGAAAGTGTAGAAGGATAAGAGAAAATTTCAGTGCAAAAGGGTTATTGAAAATGTGAGATTTGAGCTGCAATTTATAGGAGACAAGAAAACTGTAATTGTACCCTTAAACATGGAAGGCACCCTTAAATTTTTAAGGTTACCGTCTGGGTTACAGTACCGTCCCATGCTTTTTTTTTTTAATCTTTTTGTTGGGAAATTAAAATTTGGTGAAGGTGATTATTTGGGAGGAAAACTGGATTTTTAAACTTCAAATTAATTTCTTAGAATAAAGCATTTTGTTAAAATTAGAAAATAATTTGTATAATAAACTTTTTGTAAAATGTTTATGTCGTATTTATGAAAAAATATTTATTTGATCATTTACTATATATAATGTTCATTATTCATACCTTTAGTGATTTTGGTGTTGAGATGGAGTTTTACGACTAAAAACTTTGTTTACGTTAACTTTTACATAGAATATTTTTATGTTTTGTAATTATCAAAACGTAGAGAAAACGAATAAAGTTTTTAGACATTATTTGTATTAACAAATACATTTTTTAAGCCTAAGAAAATACACTATGTTACAAATTTGAATACTTAATCAGTCTTTTTAGTATATGCTCCTTCTATCAATCTCCTAATTATATTAACCTCAATCATTATCATCAGTTCATCACATTTAGTTGTTGGCTAGTTAAAGGTAACACTTCAAAATTTTTATTAAGATTCTTAATTTTGTTGTGTTTATCTTTGATGTTATAAATTCAGTAATTATTTATTTGCTTACTAGTTACGAATCTACATAAGATAGCAAAGTAATTTATCACATATGTATTATATTATTTTGGTTGGCAAGTTAAAGTATTTGTCATAATTAAACATTAACTCCAAAGTTTGAACATGACATTCCGGGTTGCATTGTACAATCTTTGCGTGAGTTTTGCTTTTTTACACATTGTAGTTTATTCATCGGCTTATGTATACACATATCTTTTGTAATAAAATATCTCAATTTGGCTTTATAAAAACATTTGTAGTATTAATGAGTTTTTTTGTACATGTATCTAAATTTGGCTTGCTTCATAGGGGCCTATTTTTCATGATTGCTCAGTGCATCCAAAATTCACGAAACGGCTCTGTTATTTAACGAGCTCAAAATAAATATATTACGAGTCGAGCTCAAGCAAATCCTGAGCCTGTATAACACAGCACAAGCTGAGCTTGAACTTAAATTATAAGGCTCAAAAACGAGCACGAGCTCGGCTCGCTTTCACCTCTAGTGAAAATACAAATTTTAAGTAATATAAATTGGTATAATTTAGCAGCACTCGTAAAACTAATGATCTATAGGTTTGCCAACTAAAATTTTAAAAAATTCCAAAGTTGTCTCGTGAATATAATATGAGTGTTTCTTTATCCAAGTATCAAATACTTTAGTATTGTATCGAGTTTTTAATGATTCTTTTGGATTAATAATCGTGACCGCTCTTGTCTTTACGCATTATGTCTTGGTGGGGCACAACATTTGCTTTGTTGCTGGTGGTCTAAAGTCAACAAACTACAATCACACCCAGCAGCTGCCTGAAATACTCCTACTCTATAAACTACTACTTTCAAATCAATTTTTAAATATAATGTTTTTGCCTTTTCCTGTTAAAGGCATTATAATTTGATTGTTATAGAAGGAAAAGAATACAATATTTACATACTCCGTATCTTTTTATCCTTTTCTTTGTTTAACGACGTAAATGAATCAAATATGAATTACTGGAAGACATATACATGCACGGACGGACCCAGGATTTTTAAAATTGTGTTGCAGAAAAGAAATATTGAGTTAACTAAAATTACATCGTAAAAAACGAAAGCAACAAAAACATTTTTGAGGGTTCCACATACCACAAAAATGACAGTTTTGAAATCTTTTTGCATTTTGTGACCTAAAATCAGGTGTAGCCCGTGCCACACCCGGCATACATGTGGGTCCGTCTATATATACACGGTCATATTCATTTATTTATTCATCATTTACATACATGCACAAATACACATATTAATAATGAGAGTGAGAGAATGCTTGACATTAGAGAAAAAAAATGAATGAAAATGAAGAAAGAGGAAGTAAAGTAAGAGAGAGGAAGTAAAGTGACTTTCACCCCAAAAGTGGAGTGAAAGTTTTATAACTAAAATATGACCACTTTACTTCATTTTACATCACTTTACTTTTAAAAAAAACTGGAGAACACAAACTTTCTCACTTTCACTTGACTTCTTCCCTTTTACTCAACTTGAGAACACAATGTTAATGTCCTTCTGTTAGTGTGCATGATTATCTTAGGGGGTGTTTCTCTTTTCTATTTTGGGAGGGAAAGGTATATAATAATGGGGTCCTACTAAATAAACCCAAAATTCACTAATTACACTTTAATAAATATCTACTTTGTCTAAAAGCCACCTATTAACCTATCTCAATTTCAGCTACATTTCCCACTAATTGTCTCCCAATTTACGAGAACAATAAAGAGTGTCTATCTAGAGAAAAAAATGGATTTTCAAATTATATGTTTTTATTCAAATAGCTTATAGTTATGGACTTACCATTTTCGTGAAGAAAATCACCAATTCATATGTTTTGATAGAATCTTTTCACGATAAAGTTGCTTTCTAAAAACTAATTTATAAACTAAAATTATCGTTTATTTCATTAAAAAAATTACTCTTTTCGTTTCAAATTATTTGTATATCTTTTCTTTTCGGTTATTTCAAACCAACTTTTGAATCTTGCGCATACACATGATTTTGACATAAATAACTTTTAATGAATATTTGTACTTATATTTATATATATTATAATTCTTTGCATACACGAGACTTTAGAAAAAAAGTTTATTTATTTATTTTTTTTGAAAGGTGAATTTCGCTTGAAACTTCGTGTCGCGATTCGACAGCGGGAGGTCTAGCTTACGTTGTCTTAACCGGGCCCGCGCTAGAGAGCTCCCTCGAAGTAGGAATGCCTATCCAAATACCCGATGGGGGAAAACCCCCTACTAATCCGCCCGAAGGCACGACGATTAATAGGGGTAAACCCTGCCCCCTCGAACTTGAACCTGGGTATACCCAAGCCAAGCCCTCATAGAGGGACTTCCTAATATCTCAAAGATGGCTTTAAGTGGGATTTGAACTTGAGACCTAAAGGTCACCAAGTGAAGTCCCAACCGCTAGACCAACTCATCATTGATGAAAAAAAGTTTATTTAGTTTCATAACGATATTATAAACATTATTTCATTAGGTATTTAACATAATCTAAAATTTTGTACAGATTTTTGTTGGACAAAAGATTTAACTGTATTAAAGTTAATATTGGTTAAGTTTAATTATTAATATCATGTTTTAGACATAATGTGTTTAACAACACGTAATAACTCTTAAAAAAATTATTTTCTGGATACCCTTAATTAAACTTTAAAGGATAATTACATACCTAGTTGCTATATGCATAATATCATGTATATGTTCTCATCTCAGAGTAACTCATGAAGTTGTGCTTTCATTTTAATGAGGCATTATACAACCCGTGCGATGCACGGGCTGGTGATTGAATAATTAATTTTTTTTCGTAATGTTGGGGCAGACACTTATATAATGAACTGATAAATCCTTAAGATTTTAATTATATGTTGACCCGTGTGGTCATAATCAGTATCATGTTGGCCCGTATAGTCATATTCGATATCATGTCGACCCGTGTGGTCATATTTAGCTTTGAAACAACTCGCCTTTCTTGACACCACAACTTTGTCAACAACATCAATGTAATTAATACTGATAATTTTACTTCAAAGTCTCAAAAGACAATTTACCAAAACACAACCCACTATGTTATTCATTTAACTTAATTTGAATATATGCACATATTATATAAATAACTACGAAATTATAATTCAATGAGCATTCCATCTATCTAGAGTAATTTTCTTCGTAATAATGTATACAAATCATGTCCATGTTGACAAAAAAAATAACTACTCGTTTACATAATCAAATATTATATGACTAAGTTTATAATTTTACTATAACAAATCACGATACGATATGATATCCAATCTTCACATGATCAATATTACGGAGTATATGGATAGTTTGGATATCTAACTTATAAAACAACACAGCAAATTCCATATCAAAAAGGAACTACTATACGATCGATCTTTAAAAAAATTTACATGCAAGATATAAGATACCGTAACATTAATAATAACATACATGACAACAGGAATATTCAAACCAGTTCCAATGAAAAGATCATCAAAATGTGTATAAAATATAAATTAGCTAAGTAGTAACACTAAAAAACAATTCATAGATTGCAGACCCACCTGAGGAGATAATGCTAAAATGCGTTGTAAAAGGGACGGAAAACTTGAGAGATTGTTTAGCGACAACCATTACAACATATATTATCCATATAACATACCAACAAACATTTTATCTAGGATGATGCAATGAAAGCGTTAAAGCGACTGCATATTCATCTTCATCTTGATTGGTTCTCGAGCTCTCCAATTTTCGTTTCTTATATGATCCGCATTCTCGATCTATCACCTTTTTTCCAAAATCTGTGTAATACCAATACAACAAAAAAAATATATTAAGAAACTATATTGTTTAGCAACAACCATTACAACATATATACTCCATATAACGTAGCAGCAAACATGGCAAAAAATATATATATTAAGAGTCTATATTGTTTAGCAACAACCATTACAACATATATACTCCATATAACCTAGTAGCAAACATTTTGTCCATATGCATCCAACTCACATTCCCACACAACTCTTTATATAATTGTTTAGTATGATTTGCTTGTAAGTTGTAACTCATGGGAGGCAAAGAGATGGAGGGTTTATAATCTTTTGGTTTTATTATATTAATGCTTACACTAAAAGATATTGTGGACATTCAATTGAACCCTTTCACGTTCCATAACCGGGGATGCATTGAAGAATCCAAATGTAAATTCGTGGGATTCATATATTTAAGATGTCAAGGAGATTTTCGGCCGCCACCCTTCATTACTTTCCGGCCAAAAACTGGTCCTAATCTTCCTCTCTATCCTTTCTAAGGGTATGCAATACGATCTAGGATTAGTTATTCTTATAAGGCTGGTTGGATTCCTCGTTTTCTTTCAATTCTAAACGGATTTCTACTTGATTTTCTCCTGGCCGAAACCCTAATATTATTATCATTATCGTTTTTTGATTAGGGTTTCCTCTTGGATTGTTTAACGATTTGTTACTAAGGAATCATTGTTCAATCGTTATTCTATTGTTCTAGGCGATCAAGATATATCCCTAACTCTAGGGTTTGCTGGCAAGAACGATTCCCTTTTTAGGGTTTCGTAATTAAAGGATCTGATTAACCGCCTATGGGTTTGTTCTGATTGGCTCGTTACCCTTATTCCTATGTCGGTTCCATCTATATTAAGGGTCGATCTGGTATTCAATCCTTATTCTAAGAACGATACCTTATTTTAGGGTTTTATATTACTCGGTTTTGAATACTTATGGTGATTGATGCTGCTGGGCGTTTATGTTTTTATTATTTGGTATGTAAGTTGGATTCAACAATCCATTATTTTATGCATGTCGATCTTCAGATCGTGGTGGTGTTATGTAAGGTTTATTCTGGTTGTGTGATGATTGTGGTTCATCAACGGCATGTGGGTTTGGGAGAGTGGAAGTCAAGTTCATCTTGTGTAAGTCAAGTTTTTTGGTGCTTGTTCAATAATTAAGCTTGGAATCTGCTGGTCGATTTGGATGTTTAGATCTGATGGCTTATTCAGAAACTCCTACGATCATCAATGGAAGTTAGGGTTAAACCCTATTGTATGTTACCGATCTACTTCTTGGACCTAATTCTGATCATGAGGTTGTTGTGGTTGGTTTATTGGAAGTTAGGGTTGTTATACCCTATGTATTCGGCTGTGACTGGTCATAATACATTGTTTTTCATTCATGCTAGAGTTTCATCCGTGGAGCTTTAGTACATGAGGTATTTGGATCATGTTGTAGTTGTGTGAAGATGGATGTTAAGTACAAGTCCTTGAAGACACAAGTATTGCTTGGTCATGCATGTTGCTTGGGACTTAGTGGATAGTGTTGAGCTATTGGGGGTGTCGTACCTCTTGGCCTCTTTGGAATGTTCATCTACTAGTTATCACAGTTGTGCTCTAATTCTGATTCTCTTGAAGCATGTTTTGTGGGACTATGAAGATGATTATGGAAGTTTGGACTACTATGACGATTTGAAGATTCAAGAAGTTTATTTTTTAGTCGTTGTAGTTAATGTTCAATTATTGTTAAGTTATAAGAATGGCTTGTCATTCTTATATAGTTGGATTGGTTAGTTGTTTTGCATGTAAGTGTCCTGCGGGACTGAGATGAGGGATACACCCTCATCCTTTGTACTTCAACGTTTTTTGGTGTAATGAATTTTGCCAGGGTGAGTTAACCCTTTTACCCAAAAAAAATATTTAAGATGTTGCATAAATTACCTTGTACCGACTACCCTTTTGTGCACAATACACTTCCACATTAAATTAAGGGGTACAAGCTTTATATAGTATAGATATTTTTATTCTTGTTAATAATAATTTTAGCCGTTTATTTAATTTTTAAACTTGTGTATGAGAGCATTAAACTTATAAAGATGAATAACATGATTTATTATTGAACATGGATAGTAAAAAGAATTTTCCGGACATTCATAAATCGTTCGCATATGTACAATCTCGTGTATGCATTTTCATATAAGAGATAATTAGTTTTCATTTATGTTTAGTTGAATTACTTTGTTATTATTCATGGATAGACAACTTTTACTTAGAAGTAGTCTACATTTTCTTTTTTATCTCGATCACAATTGCGGAATTGCCAGAGAGTACATTCGAACGATGTTTGTTTTTTTTTTTTTTTTTTTTTTTTTTNGACCGACGGGCCGTCGGTCCGGTTCGGTTTTCGTCGGTTCGATCGGTTTCGTCGGTCCGGTTCAGTTTTGAACCTTCGGTGCTCAGCCCTAGATTATATGGGTTCATTTAGAAGGCCCCATAATAATATTTCTTTGTGCTTGGGCCAACATATTTCCTTTACATCATCTATATCCCCAAGGCAATAAAATGGCTATCCTCCCCAATAAGAGGCTAAATCAGATGTAGGACCCACATATATCTTTCCCATATGGAAAAAAAAAAACACCCACTGAGGGATTATGATGTAAGTTCTTGAGAGCTTGTTTTTAATGGTTCCTGTATTTTACGTGAAACTTTTTAATTAAATGATTTAAAAAATTAAAAAGATTTGTGATATATGTATTGTGAGGTAGATAATTACTTTTTAAAAAAAGATAATAATATGAAAATGTATCTAACTTATTATTTTTTCGATTGTTGTATAGGCAACTCTTTTTTTTTCCTCGCTATTGTATAGTTGTGTATATTTTGTGACTATTTTACCTTTATGGTTTTTAACAATCTTATTAACAATGAAGAGTAAAATGATCATTGTATATCTATACCATAAGTATTTACACCATTTTTCTTAATCATTTAAATTGAAAACTTAAAAATTTTCAATTACTTAAATACCCTTGATTAAAAATAGTAACAAAATCAAACTTTTATCATTTTTGGTTTATAACTTATAATTTCTTTTCTCGACATGACTACATATTGAAATCGTAAATTGCATTAATGATCACCTTGCAACACAAGTTTGCAAGTATATTTATTTGCCGCTATACACAATCGATTTGCGTGAGTATTTGTCCTGTAAATAAACTACATACAAAATTCCAAATTCAAAAAGTATAAATATTATTGTATTCGTAAAAATTGATGTACCACAACTTCAATGTGAAAGGGGATCCGATTGCAATAGCAATAATACCGACCCGAAAGCAAAAACCCTTTACAAAACCCTTCTTGTCATTTTGGAGCTCAATCAAATGATGATGATGATGTCTAAAATGATGCAAAAAAGTTTGTGTATGAATCTCTTGAGATCTGCTACTAGTAATTACAAAACACCATCTTTACTCTTTATTAATTTTTATACATCAAAATCTGAGAACAACCCTATTTCTCAACACGAAATCAAGAATGAGAATGCTGGTGTCACGGATGACGTCAGCAGTGCAGGTAAATTACTACTCTAGTACATTTGTTGTTGGTGAATGTTTTGGTTTTTAATTTATTGTGGTTTGTTACATAGAGGGTTTTTAGGATTGATTGCCTTTTTTTTTTTTTTTTTTTTTTTTTTTTTTTTTTTTTTTTTTTTTTTTTTTTTTTTTTTTTTTTTTTTTTTTTNATACGAGCCAAAATCAATTCAAATAATGGGATCACGTGCCTTGCACGTGTTAGTCCAAGAATCAATTACAAATGGGCGGGAAAGTCTATTTTGGCTATTTCTTTTCATTCTCACTTGTATAAATACCCAACTATCATTTCAGTTGTATTCATTCACTAATTCAAGATTGTAATCTTTCTTCTCTTTTAATTCCATTACAAACTTTGTGAATCAAGAACTCAAATACGGAATCATTTCTTCTTCATATGTTTCCCTGTTTGTCTTCTAGTTTGATCTACGAATACTTTTTCCTGGATTAAACATATCTTTACGTTTTGTTACATATCAGCTTATATAGCCGGCTTATGGCTTATTTGATATTCGGCTAATGTTTCATAAGCTCACTTTTTGTGGTCTATTTTAAAACTTTTTGGCTTATGTAAGCTTATTATAACATAAGAAACATATATAAGCCAAAAGGTTCAAAATAAGCCACAAAAAGTGAGCTTATGAAACATAAGGCCAAAATCAAATAAGTCATATGCCGGCTTTATAAACCGAAACAAACACCCCCCTAGGGAAAATATAAGTTGGTTAAAGTGTCGTACACGGGTAACTGGATAAAGTTTTCCCAGTTCATGCTATATGTTCCTTTTAGTGTGAGTAGGTGTACGCAGGCTAATCAGGGTATCCCTGTCTCCTTTTCTGAACCTTTTCGCTCGTAACCCAAAGATGTTTACCTAGCATTGCCAACCTTGTTAGTGGTTTAAAAAGGATTAAAGTTTCAGTTTAATCTCTTTTAATCAAGGTTGTACTTGTAGGTTATATATAGGTTAAAAATATGATTGGAATTATTTATCAAACAAGCCCTTAGACATAACACGCGTTGAAAAGTGCTTCCTTTACTCAAAATGAACAAATAAGCAATACAAACACTTTAAGCTGCTTATGTTTGCGGATATGAGAACATATAAGCAAATTCCTGACCATCATAGATGAGTTTGGATTGTCCATAAAATTTGTGCAGGTCACTTTATTTCATTTACACTTGTGTACCAGAGGTCTTAAACAAAGTTTCAGGTTTAACGCAGATTTCACTTGTTGCCATGACTTCCTATTGAGGGTCCATAACAGACATTGGAGATTTACATTTTCATTTGTTCTTAATGACTCATCGTATTTTGTAAGTGGTTTATGATATGATCATTTTAGTCTCAGACAGGACATCTCTTTGCATATGTGACTATACAGTCATGTATATCTCAGAACCTCTATTATTGTGAAAACTGAAACGGATTCTTCAAATTGGTCGTTGTCAGAAAAGCTCCTGTTTAATAGTCTTTTACATGCTATTTTACCTTCACAAGCTTCTTCTGAAACACTTTGAGATCTCAGTCCCATCCATGATGATGTAGCTATCAAGTTGATCGTGGAAATGAAGCAAATCATAGCATGAAAACTTATGATCTAGACAACTTTTGAACCTTAAAACTAAAAAGAACATCAATAGGGCTGGATTTCTACACAAACAAGTAATTTTGTACTTATCTCATCCTAATAATTGTTGTGTTGGTGGAATTTTAAATCAATGAGTTTCAAAAATACTTCAATTCGAAGTATTTATACTTACAAATTTGGTATTAGTACTCATGGTGTACATAGAGAGGCTTTTTTGACGATCACATATGTCAAGACTAAATTATACAATGGTACATCTCATATGTGTATGCTTGCATGTTTCGTGATTAAGTTTGAGGCGCTGCCCATCACATGGATAGTGTTTGTTCCTAAGTTATGGTTCAGGTTTTGTAGAGGTGGCTAAATGAGCGAATTGTGCAGGTCAAAATGGGTAACTTTTTAGGATATGAGTATGGGATGGTTAAGGTTGGGCCAAACTACAGCCACCTCTTTTTCACTTACTTTTTAGATTATTTATCAATTACTAAAGTGGTAATTATCATTACTTAAACTATCTTATGAAAACAAAGATATGATTTAGTAATAAAATGATATAGGAAGTTTAAATGTCGTATAAAAACACTATGGGTGACTTTCAACCCTTTTGATGATTTTTTTAGTTAAACTTGTTTGATCTGTTAGATATAATGCTGAACCCAAATTGGATCAAATGTTTCACATGCAAGGTTTTGTGAAATAAGTTTAAGTTGGTAGGTAATACTAATTTTGTGTGAATTGACCCTATATCAACACGAATTGTTTCACAGGAAAGGAAATGCGGCAACAATAACTGTATAAGGTTATTCAAACACTAACTTTTAACATGTTAAATACTAAATTATCTACTCCGAATTTTTCAGTATCTTTTTAGATATGACGCAGCAATGTTTAAGTACCCTGACATATTGAAAAATGCTTAAATAATTCACTAACCATGTAGATCTGCAATGGGCTTGTGTATGGAGATGTCCTCTTTTAAACACACATCTGTCGTATTGAATTCAAGTCGAATACCGTTTTCCCCCATGTATATACGCATATACTCGATAAATTAATACTCGATAATAAACTCTCTAAAATAATGTTTTTTGCAAGTCCTGATTCATTAATTTATAGATAAATTTATATCGATTAATTAATAATTTTAAGTGGTTCCATGAGTATTAATTTATAGAGTTTATACCGTACACATGGATGTAAATTTCTTAGTTAATGTACTTTCGTGCCTAATCTGTTTGATCTTGTATTGGCAGAGCTTAAAGCACAAATAGACAAGTTTTATAAGGAGGGTGATATCGAAGCAATACCAAACATATTTGAATCAATATTGAAAAGGAAGTTATCAGGGAAGCATGAAGATTCAGATGATGAGTTGATGAATGAATTTCGAGTCGACCAACCAGAAGTTAATGATGAAGACTTCGATTCAGAAAGTGAGTCTGATTCTGATTAAGATGTGAACGAAATGGTATGTAAAGCTGTTAGCAAACAATTACAGTAATATTTTGGTTAGCGTACTACTATGTATTAGGAAGGAGTGAAGATATCTAAAGTTAGCGTATAAGGTTTTAAAAGTTGGATGCTAGTGTACAATTGGTAGATGTGTGCAAATTGATCAAAGTTTTGGTACTCTCTTAAAGGTGGATCTCACCTATATGCCCAAGGGGGTCATTGGACGGTTTAATTTCAAAAGATAATCATTAGATGGCCATGTTATTATTTCTAGTGTCTGCTGGACCGCTATTGAACGGATTGGTATTACCAAAGGCCCTTTTCTGTTTCACCCCACTTAAAGTTCTCTTCACTGTCTCGCCTTTTTCAGTGATTTTTGTTTTCTATTTTCTCTTTTGTGATTTCCGGTTACTAGCTGGGGTGGAATTTTTATTATTTCTGCAGTTCTATTAGCAGATTAAGGGTAGACTTTCTTTAGTATGTATCTTTTGGGGCTGTTATTTTTAACTGAGTTCTCTGTTAGGTTAGGCAAAGTGAATCATGATCTTAGTAGCATTTAGGATTAGAGATGTTGTTATTGATTTTACTCTGATGTCCGTTCTATTCTTCACCGTAATGTAGTAGCATTTTTGGTTGGCTTAGTGATGGTTCTCTTGTGAAGTGCTATTAGGATATAAAAAAAATACAGTAAACTGGAACCAAATAAGAAATCACTTTTCTCCTGTATTTTGGTAGACACGGGTATAACTAACTTCATCGAAGGGGGCAAGGTCGGCCGTGTAATGCTAATTTTTCTTCAAACCCTTGCAGGGTGCTTGCCCATTGAGGTGTTCAGGCGCCCTTATCCTCCTGCACATTTACATAAGTGTTTTATCATGTATCGGATACTAGACTATACTAACTTTTTAGATAGTTGATATAAAAATTTGACATCTGAACAAAATTTGTTGGCTCCTAGAAGGGGTGTTTGCTTTTAAGGGGTATCTATCCATTTATTGGTGTTAAAATATTTTTGTTTTATAGGTATGAGTATGAAGCAATGGGTTTGATACCTATGAGAATAAGATTCTGCGTACCTACCTAAATGGTTGTGTTAGATAGCTATATCGTGGCTTTAAAGTGATTCGTTTTCTTGTAGTTGGCACTTTATTCTATATAAAGTGCCTGTGTTGTTGGTCCAACGTTATGTGCACAATGATATCAAACATTCTTTAATTCTCCTTGCAGCTAAGATCATCCTTAAGGTTTCAAAAGTAGAGATTTATCTGTTATGTGTGATTTTCATATTATAGTGTGCATGGAAAATATTTTGAGGTAGTGCTTATGTGAAAGAGTTGAGGGACTCGTCTTATACAGTTAATTGAGTTACAGCAATGTCTTTCAAGTGAAAAATAGATTCGCTGTTAAAAGGCCGGATATATATTAAACAAGAGTTGCAGATGGTCTAAATCAACGTCAAATTTCAGTCTCTTATATAGTTGATCCAATCTTTTATGTTCAAAAATACCTATAGTTTAGTTTTAAAAGATTTTTTTTCTGAAAAAAGACAGGATTACGGAATTGGATATGTGATGTATGCTTTTATTATTAAAAACCGGGTAGCTTAGGGGATGTCAAGTGGTCCTAATACACGTGATTTGGTTCCAATGCAGCATCACATTCCAACTTCATAACCAAGTAACTTAAAAGGTGAAAAGCAAACAAGATAAATAAAGGTACAGAAAATGCCTCAAGACATGAAAGCACTAAAAGATAACACAAAGCATGAAGAGATGAACATGAAGGATTGTCCTTCTTCTTCTAATTTCCCCTCATCTTTCGGTGAAAAACAAAAGTGTAGTCATAAAGCTATAGGATTCGCATGTAGTGCGTGTATATGTGTATGTTGTCCAATTATCGCGTTATGGTGGTGTGTGAAAGTCCCATTTCGCATTGGACGGTGCTTGGTAAGAAAGGCAAAGTACAAGTCTTGTTGTGGGACGAATAAAAGAGTTTATGCGGTATACTCATCATTTTCAGATTCAGATTCAGATTCAAATTCAGATGTGCATACAACGAAACAAGGAAGTAGAAAGCATTGTTGTCATGCCCATCACACAATATCGCAAGATAGTTTGATTCAGTTTCAAGTCGGCTTGGAATAAAGATGGTGGAAACCCCATGTTTTAAGGGGTACGAAGCTAGTCAAGAACTTCAATTTGAAGAGTTAAATCATTATTATAGAATAGACGTATACAGTATTTCTGCAGTTGCATACCCATTTAAATTATTGTAGGTTACATATATGTTTGCTTGGTTCTAAAAGTTTCTGGCAGACATTAGTTATATTATAAGCCTCAACCAGCAGATCCAAGTTAGCGGATATATTAAAGACGTTTTATCGGCAGAATCGTCCCATGATATTTGGATGCCCAGTGCCACAATTTTAGAATAGACACTTTAATTGTGAATTTTAAAATGTTTGTACAATTAGCAAGCAATTTTATTGCTATGCATTGTTTTATGGTATCGATCAAATAAACCTATTAATGTCCATTGACGTCATAAAATAAAATGTTTTTATATTAGGAATAATGAGAATCTTGTAATATGTTCTTTTATAACAAATATTCTAAAATCAATATTTGAGTGACATGTTAGCATTACATTACTCATGAAAAAAATTATCTTTTATAACAAATATGTTCTTTTTTTNGAAAGGTACAGAAAATACCTCAAGACATGAAAGCACTAAAAGATAACACAAAGCATGAAGAGATGAACTCAAAGGATTGTCCTTCTAATTTCCCCTCATCTTTCAATGAAAAACAAAAGTGTAGTCATAAAGCTATAGAATTCGCATGTAGTGCGTGTATATGTGTATGTTGTCCAATTATCACATTATGGTGGTGTGTGAAAGTCCCATTTCGCATTGGACGGTGGTTGGTAAGAAAGGCAAAGTACAAGTCTTGTTGTGTGACGAATAAAAGAGTTTATGCGGTATACTCATCATTTTCAGATTCAGATTCAAATTCAGATCTGCATACAACGAAACAAGGAAGTAGAAAGCATTGTTGTCATGCCCATCACACTATATCGCAAGATAGTTTGATTCAGTTTCAAGTCGGCTTGGAATAAAGATGGTGGAAACCCCATGTTTTAAGGGGTACGAAGCTAGTCAAGAAGTTCAATTTGAAGAGTTAAATCATTCTTAATAAATTAGAAGTATACAGTATTTCTGCAGTTGCATACCCATTTAAATTATTGTAGGTTACATATATGTTTGCTTGGTTCTAAAAGTTTCTGGCAGACATTAGTTATATTATAAGCTTCAACTAGCATATCGAAGCCAGCAGGTATATAAAAGATGTTTTATCGGCAGGACCATCCCATGATATTTGGAGGCTCAGTGCCACAAATAGACCCTTTTAACTGTGAAATTTAACAATAATATTACTATGCATTGTTTTGTGGTATCGATCAAATAACAACTTGATAATCTTATTATACATTTTTCTTCTTTCTAGTTGTAATTGTTGACTTTCAATGTATTACAATAGTTTTTTTTTTTTTTTTTTTTTTTTTTTTTTTTTTTTTTTTTTTTTTTTTTTTTTTTTTTTT
>LBNU01008752.1:188095-208331 GCA_014162995.1 Artemisia annua
GGTATAGGTATAGTATATAGTGATAGTAATACTCACGTATAGTATTTTATCATGTTAAAAAGAGTAAGAAAAAAAAAGTATGTGATTCACAGTGGTGGAAACAAGTTTCAATATTTGTGTAGACAAGAATTGAAGGTAACAGGATAATTGGTTCATAAGCTAAAATTGAAATACTTTAATCTCTGTTTAGTTACTTTTTTTTTTTTTTTTTTTTTTTTTTTTTTTTAAACTTATGCCGAAGCTAAAAACACAAAGACAAAACAACAAGCAATCATCACTCCTCTGCAAATAGAGGTAATTTTGGACAAGAAAGATATAATCCACATGAAACTAACGGGGTGACTAGAAAATGCCGACTTTGCAACATGATGTGCCAACACCGTTACACCGTACGTGAAGTCCATACAAGATCGAGGATTGCATATCTAGATATCCAATAACGAATGTCCATGAATGCAGAGGACGGCCGAAAGAGACCAGGCGGGACATTTTCCGATGTAGCAATCTCTATAAAGGCTGATTCGAGAGTTCAGATTCAAATAGTCGCATTAAACCGGAGCGATCCTAATGGAGTTGATTAATGTAATGCGACACTCGCAAGGAATTCCGATGAACCCCCCCCCCCCCCCCCCCAAAATGTGGTTTGTTGTTGGGTAGCAAATCAATATATATATATATATATATATATATATATATATATATATATATATATATATATATATATATATATATATATATATATATATATATATATATAGGATCATATATTGGGAGGCCGCCCAACTTTTAAGTTTTATAGGCCACTCATTTTTTATAAGGGTGGAGGGTGCGGTTGAGGGTTTTCTCTCGTCACATCAGCTCCACGTCAACAATAACTTTTTGTTTAACTCTTTCCTTCAAGCTCTGCAACACCTTCTTTCTCTTCTCCTCAAACTTTTATATATTTTTTTATTATAAAATAACCCACTGCACATAATCCCACACATAACACACACAAAAAGATAAAATAATGGTTTCTTTCTCTTAATATCAATGATATTGTTTGCGGGAGTATAGTGCCGCTAGGGAAAAATTGTACCACTTTCCCGTAAAAGAGGTGAGGTGATTTAAAGGGTCCTGCATGGAAAAGTAACTTTCCCGCTTTGTTTCGCGTACAACACCTACTACAGTAAGTAATTTATAGGCCACTGAATTACGTATTTATCTTCTTTTACATCAATTCTGGTCAAATTTAATCCGGATGATTATCAAACAGCAAGAATAAAATTAACACTAACATATTAAACTAATACGAATAAAAAATCAGTCGCGAATTTCAATTTTATCCTTCTAAAGTACTTTTAATAATATAAGTTCATACTTAAAATAAGGGTACAATCGGTATTTCACATCAAACTTTTCATTCGTCTTGCTTGGATTAGTTAAAGGTTGGTTTCTTATTTATATTTTATAGTTTCCGGGCATAAATTTGGTCAGAATTGGTGTAAACGAAAACAAGCATATAGTTTGGCGACCTGTAAGTTCATTTCAATAAATGAGTGACCTATATGTTAAAGGTCGAAAGCCTCCCTATACATTACCCAATAAAAAATCAATAACGTAGTTGACTTTCTGAAGAAGTCGACTCTGTTGCATGAAACCAGTTCAATGTACCGTAACAAAGAATTCATCTTTAACATATTGTAAGCAACGTTCTGTGTTTGTTCAGTTTTACCATGTCAAAAATACAAACGATGGAAGCCAATAGTTTGACTCAAAAGTCAACTACTTTATTACGTTCACCGATTTAATCCAAATTTAGAGCCTAATGTTATCAAAACTTGTATATGATGTTACATCACACTTATAACACTCTCCAAAGTTTATTCTTAACATGATCATTTCCAGTCTCATGTAACTGTTGAGGATTTTATCAAGTACGGAGTTTGACTTTCTAAGAAGTCAACTGTGTTTCATTGAACTCTATGAATTAACTTATCGGACATCAAATTGTATATTACTCGTGCTTTATAGTGATTAGTAGAATATCCAAGTTGACAGTTATAGCTTAATCTAACCATGTATCATAAAGTACTAACATGGTAAAAGATAAAAAGACAATCATACTTTTAAACACTTCTTTACAAACAATCATACTTACGGAACGTACCAGAGAATACAATCAGAAATGATCCTTTGGTTCATTAAAGTGACGGATGCAGAGTCTAAGCACGTGAAAACTATCAACAAAGACAACAATGCATGGGGAAAAAGTAATATACAGATTATTTCAAGTTAGAAAAAATTATTATTGAAAGAGAATGGCAGCGGTCCGCCGCGTTGCGGGCGGGCCTATTTTTCGGCAGAGGCGATTTTGCATAAATAAAGTAAAATATTTAGCGTTGCAATATGAAAATACATGAAAATCATTTTATTTACAATAGAGCGGAAACATAGACTTGGAAAGTTTTGTATTCACACCCAACTACATACATAATTTCTTACCCGTTAACAGTGGAAGAAAAGAAAACCTAATAAGGCCCAAACATAGACTTGACAAAAGAAAACCTAATAAGGCCCAAACATAGACTTGACAACTGGAAGAGGAATGGTTGCACCTTCATCAATGACTAAAGTTCGATTTGTGACAGTTTCCCATGTATGTATGAGTTAGCTTCTCTGAAAATAAAAATAAAAAAAAAATAAAAAATAAAATAAGTCTGTTAGGCCACTTTTATTTATCACGAAATGTGAGTAACTAAAGGATATCAATGCTTACCATAAGCCATGCCAGCGTCTTCGCTAGCAAAAAAAAATATTTTTAACAAAGACCGAAATCAAGCAAGCAAACGCTTTTAAAATGATTCATGCGACTCCAGAAGCAACTCTCTATCCTGCGTCCTTTTTGCTTCATTATAATACCCCCAAGGTGATATTCGAGTCCTGAACAAAAAATTCGGTGCATTATAAAATACAATACAAAGTAGCAGAAGGTAAATTTTAGTTTTCTACATGTCCATATTTAGAATTAATTTTTTATAGATGTCTTACACCGCAGATCATAGTCAAAAGTTTAGCATCCCAATGTAATCTCCAGGTTGTGGTATCTCCCCGTTCAGCAATTATGTTCACTATTCCGCTTCACAAACTCCATGTTGTGCATATGAGAGTTGCAAGAGAGAATTGTAGGCTGATAGTACGCGAATCCAGTCCTACAATTACACCTACAACACAAGAACAATCAATACATTGGTGTTAGGTAAACCGCAAGCTGGATATTGTTTAGAAGGGAAAAACGTGAGGAATATTTACAGTTCAGCAATTTCATAGTGTCTAAATCTATAGATTAGCTTACCTTGAGCAAATGGCTGTGGACACTTACGATCGCTATGCGAGTCACTGCCTACTGACTGTTGATTCATCTATACCTGTGAAAATAATAGAAAGTTCAAATTTAACATCAGTTTATTTATTTAGTTAATACTAATGTTGGAAGTAATAATCATGTGAGCCTCCTCAATCGAAAGCGGGCAGTTTCTATCCGTTTACTTATACATAGGTCGATCTAGGTTTTGATTGTTTATAAATTATAATAGCACTAATTATTTATAAAAACTGAACCAAATATGGCACAAATTTTTTCAGGTACAACAAAAAAAACCCCGTTTTAACCCGAAATGAACCGATTGCCCGACTCGCCAGCATAGTAGATGGAAAATATGGTACCTGAGACAATGTGAAACCATTTGAAATTCCTTGTAAGATACTGATCCCTTTACATAACATGCACAGAAGGATAATCATTTAAAAGGCCCGCAAGCACCACAAAAGTAACCCCAAACAGGACCGTATCACTCCTTATTAAAGTTAAGCCAGTTGTTGGACAGAAAAACCAACAAATGCCAACAACGCTAGGCGTCCTGCATTTCAACAAAACGAATCTGAAAACCCAATTAGGCATACATTAAATATACATGTTACTAATACAATAAATCCAAAGGGCACTTTCTTATATGTTACCATTCATAATCTGTTTGGCCTTCTTCGCCCAATGGGTCAAAAGCACCAGCGGGCTAATTTTTCTTTTCAGGGTCCTTTTCCATGTTCCTTTGGCATGGGTGGAGGTCGGGATACTTCTACGCTCCCAAGCCTGTTTGTGACATGGCATTGTGGTATTTGCCCTGATAAAAATCAAAAAGAATATTGTTAGCACCAAGGTTATTGAAATAGTAACTTCTCCATGTACTTGAGGTTCTAGTAATGCACACCACTATATGATTCAATTACATAGTCATAATCATGATGTTTGCGTGCGAAGACAATGTAGCCCACTTCAACTTACGTTGACTCACAAAACATATGTATGAGCTACTACCATTTTTTTTAAGTTTGAAGTTCTCAGGGAATACCATTGCAGTAAAAAATATATACATGTTGATGAAAAAACCCACAAATCGGCTGGAATGGCACTACTGTTCGAAACCTATAGCATAAGTGACAACCTCCAAATCAAGTACACCGGGTCGAAAAAAATATAATTACCAAATTGAACCGTAAAAAACAATTTCAAATTAGTAAAATATATTAGAAATGTTGATCACAAAAACAAACAATAGTATATTACTATTATGATATCTGCCCATGTAAATAACTATAAAAAAAATATGAGACAAAACCTTTGTTTTCTTATCTTTTGAAGCTTCGTTGCCTTGTTAGCTGAGGAGATAAAGTAATTTGGAAACATCGATTTGCAGTGGGTAATCCACTTTCACTGGGGTGAATTTCTGGCATAACATCAACGTAAAAAAGTTGTTAACTGTTGAGCTTTAAATGTTGAATTCCAATAAATATAGTAAGAGAAATATGATTATGAACCTGCAAACTCGTCCATAAGAATAGCTTCTAAGGCTTCGGTTTCCATCTCCTGCTCCTGCACATGGTCTGTCATGAAAATTTCCATTATTATTTCACCAATTAAAATTTATGTGAACCACTTTCAAATGTTCTAAAACTTAAAATCGGCAGGTGAAATGAGCATTAACAATGATACTCTCACATTCAAATAACTTTAAAATGTATTCTTATTATCATGACATCATCGCACTTAATCTAGTCGATGTCAGCTACGGCTACACCATGAACAAATATATGCAATCCTAAAAATATGTAACCCTATCAGCTACTTCTACTCTCTTCTTTCGCCTTCTGATACAATTCAATCATGATTTTTACGTCGCTATGTCATTTCACATCTATTCATCAACGAACATAGCAAAGTAAAAATCATACTCTCTTCTTTCAACTATCAAAACATCCTCAAATCCGCTCTACTTCTCTTCAATTCCAGTCATACTCGAAATTCAATAACAATAACGAAACAATAATCCTACTTTCTAATGAACCAGCTGATACAACTTATACTATTATTTTGATTATTACCAACACACTCAAATGATTTGTATAACCTTTCACAATAAACTAACAGATAACAAAAAATCCCGAGATCATTTGCAATTAAGAAAACCCCCAAAGTATAAAAAAAAAAAACTGCAATTAACAAAAGCCCCAAACTATCACAAAACCCTAATTTCAAATTTCAATTTTTATATATGTATAAGCTCTAAAATTGTTAAACTTGAAAGAAGTAAGAGTTAATTTCGCACAAAGAATTTCGTACATTTTTTTTTGTTTCCCAATTTTGTACTCTGGATTATTTTGATCTTCATCGTATAACTACAATGGATCATTGGGGCTATTTTTTGGATCACCTGGGCTGCGAAAAAAGGCCAAGCAGGTGGGCCGCATTTTTGGCGGGAAAATGGCCATCAAAACGACGTCGCCGTCAGCGGAATTAATATAAACTTATAATGTTATGAATGAAATGTAAATAAGAAAAATGGAAAATAACCTCAAACAAATTGACTAAGTTTGACTAGATTACCTTGTGTGCTGATTGGGCATCTTTTTTTAAGAAAGGCAACATATTATTGAGAGCCACAAAAGAAACAAATACAATACAAGGTGCCCACCTCAATTAAATAAGATAATTAAAAGAGAGCGAGACCCAAACAAAATAAAATAAATAGATAAAGAACCTAAATCCTAACTTAGCAAAACTAGATAATGTCACAAACATGTTATTACACAGAATTACAATACAAAATCGTAATATAATACGGCCAACTGTCACTTGGAAATCCAATGCCTTCTCATTTGACTAATAATAGAGCCATGATGATTTAAACCATTTAAACATGAAAGGTGCACATATATGACCATGAAAAAGATGCTGCATAATCAAGACCAGAGAAGTGCATAATCAAGATTGGGCATTGTTTCATGCTCACCGAACCACCTAACTGCAGAAAAAGCAACAAATGTTAGGATCGACAGTAAAAACATATATAACATAGACACATAAGTTGTTGTCATGTAAGACGATCAATACAAAAATAGAGACAGAGAATGTACCTGTTAAATTAGTTCTTTATGTATTGGCTCTTTTGGGTCTGTCAAGTGCATCTTATGTGACTTATCTAATCATTTACGGAGGTGATTATTCAATTAAATTTATATTTATCTCAAACGCTCCTTTTAAAATCGTATTTTTCGTAAATTACCTCTAAGCACATAATTTGACACATACAAATTTTAAGAAATCTTTTCTTTTATTTTTCAAGGACACCTCAAGCTTGTATACAAGGTAACATTTAACAACAAAATTTCTAAGTATAATTAGCAAAACATTTTTCATATTATATTCCGCTTCAATGGTAATTTGATACATGGATCATACTCCATTTTAAAAGCCATTTGTTTTGAAAATAAGAGCTACGAGGCTCTGATACCAATTGTGAAAAACTATAAGGGGGGTTGAATAGTTTACCGTTTAAAAAACTTTAAACTTGTTGTATCAAATATCCAATGTTAGCTTGTTCTAATATGAAAGATGTTACTTGTAGTTTGCGACTAGTATAAACTTAAAACATGTTGTCACACAAGTATAATCAACAAGTCACAACACAAGTAATCACATAATGCAAACATTAAAGTAAAGCAATAAGTAAAAGAAAGCGCAAACCGAACACGATGATTTATAGTGGTTCGGTCACGGATCTCCTCTCCACCCTACTCCACTCCCCGAGTACTCAAATCAAGAGTTACTTCACTAGATCAACAAGCTCCCTTCTCGGCGGAGAAAACCTTACAATCGTCGCTTACACTTTATCCGGTACAAAGCTAAATACCGGGTTCTAGTTCGAGGTAGAACCATCCTAACGTCGCCTATACAATATTTCCGACACTAAGCTAGATGTTGAGTTCTTTTACAAGGGTACAACCACTCCCGCTATGTTTTGTGGCCCAACATAAAAACCTTGTGTTTTATGGCACAAACACATAAACCATCTAATCTAGTTTGGTGAATAGATTGTGATGATACAATGATTTTTACAATGATGATCCATGACACAAATGTCTAATGGATATGAATGACTAATCTAAATGAACTTCCATTGATAGGAAGCCTTCAATGGATGAAGATCACAAGTTCCCTAAGCTTATTTTGATAGATCTTCATATATGTATGCTTGTGGTGGATGATGACTCAAGATCCTTGAGCTTGCTTCACATGATCATTTCGGGAGTATGCTTACAACATAATGAAAGTTAGAAGCATTATGATCATGATAATGAGGGTGATTAATGTATGTTACTATTGATCTAAATGTATGAAAACATATTAGAGAGAATGTGTGTTCAAGTGGTTAAGCAACAACTAAGTTTAACTTGCTATTTATAAACCCACAGTGAACCACGGATTGGACGGAACCAAAATGAGGGTTCCGTCCTTGTACCATTTTGGTTCCGTGAGTACCTAACAGAAAATCTCCAAAATCTTCTATCAAATCTAACCAAAATCTACACCATGTCTTTCCATATTTTACCAAGATCTTTCCTATGATCTAATCAAGATATATTCTTAGATTTTGCTAGACTAGGATGATCCAAGGCATGATGTAATAACACATTTTCATTTTGATTAAAATGTAAACAAAAGTTTGTTTATAAAATGTATTACTTAACTAGTTAATATACTTAACTAGTTAAACATTCTAAATGGTTGGTCAAGGGGTTTGATCATAATGCCACATAACAAACATGTACGAACCTGTGTTGTAGCATACGAGGACTTGAGACGTTGAGAGGTGTTGAATATATGTAGAGACAAAATGTGATTACAAGTAACTTGTACATTTTACGTTATGTATCAAGTTAGTTTGTCATCAATCAAAACAAACGAGACTGTATAGATTAAATATAGTAATATTTGCACTAACATAAACATTTTGTGGCTTGGGTACCCTGAAATCGTAAAAAATAATGAGCATGAAATTTGTTCTCTTAATCATAGAAAATGTGTTAATTAAATCATAACTTGCTCCTTACCGAGTCATTAGTCAATATATCTTCAATTTCCTCTTCAATCCACAATTGGCAACGTTTGTTAGGTTCATCAGGGTTCAAACGGCAAAAGATATTCCTGCCCATTTCTTTTAAGTGTTCATGCATCCTCAAGAACCCATCTTCATCATAAGTTATAAGAGATTTCTGCTCAAGAACTCTTAAACCAATTCTAGCACGAAATCCATGGCTTTCAAGCACTATGATTGCATCTTCTTTGACCTAACTTTTTATTGTGCATGCAACATCTAAAAATATTTCTTTGAAATCCTCCTCAAGACCATTATAGCTTAATTCTAGAATTTGCATAGTTTCCTTCAACGGAATTGTTTTTAGTCTTTGTATCGTATCTTCCCATTCATGCTCATTTTTACCACAGAGAAATGAACCTAAGACCTTTATAGTCGAGGGAAGACTTGATGCATAACAAAAAACTTGTTTTGATAGCTTTTCGTAACCTTCAATTGGAATCTCTATTTTAAATGCATACCTACTGAAGAGGCAAATCGCTTCCCTGGGTGATAACAGATTGACGTCATGAAGGAAGTTCACTCCGTGGGCTAACAGGAGTTGCTCATCTCTTGTGGTAATGATAATTCTGCTTCCCAATTTAAACCAGTTAAGCTCGCCTACTAACGCCTCAAGCTGTTCTATGCAATCAACATCATCTAAAACAACAAGTACCTTTCTACGACGCAGCGTCGCTTTCAACATGTTTTTCCCGTCATGAACACTACTAAAAGTGATGTCTTGTTTATTTAAGACATTTTTTAGTATCTTGTTTTGGAGCTTCTTTAAACCGGACAAAGAAGGTTTTGAAACTTCCCTAACATTTTCAACAAAGCTTTTTCCTTCAAACATAGTTGATATTTGATCATAAATAGCTGTGGCTAAAGTTGTCTTCCCCCCACATCCTATCCCCTTGATCCCAATCATGCGCACATCCTTGGTACTAATCTCTAAAGATGAAAGAACGTCACTGATTCGGATGTCCATGCCCACTAACTTTCCACCGGCACTTGTATTAGTGGAATACAACTTTTTGAAAATAACATCAACAATTATTTGGATCAATTCAGATTCATCCCTGTATCATAAAAGATTATATTATCAGCTTGCTCAAAGCGGACATAAACATCAACATGGTCTATCCTAAACATATACTAAGTTCCTAATTTTAACCACAAGGGTTGACCCAGCGGTAAGAATACCAGCCTTCCAAAGAGGAGGTCAAGGGTTCGAATCCAATGGGGAGAAAATTAATCCCCTTGTGGCCACGGAAGTTCACCTGAGCCAACTCTAGGCTATTCAAAAGGGTAGTCTCCCTGCGATTAGTCGGCTCGCAATGTCAAGTCGGAAACCCACATAACAATAACAACACAACCAAAAAATTGAATAATTACCCGTTAGCTGTCACCTTCAACTCCCACCCAGCCAGATTTGATGCTTCTTTCATAGCCTCTCTCCATTTTCCAGAAGCCTCCTTCTTTTCGTGTTCGGCAAAGGCTTCTTTTACTGCCCCACTTTGTTTGCGGACTTCAGTGGGCTCCACATCAAAAAAGACAGGATAAATATTCTGCTCGGTCGTCTTCTTACATTCCATAATCTTGACAAGCTCATCTTGGCACCAACATGAAGATGCATAAGTCTTGGAGAAAACAATGATGTAAAACCTTGAGTTCTCAATGGATTTGATGAGTTGGTCCTTGATCGATTTTCCTTGCTCGATTTTCTTATCGTCCTTGTAAGTTTCAATGGAATTTCGCTCAAGAGCTTCATAAAGATGGCCAACGAAATTGTTATGCGTGTCTTCACCTCTAAAACTTAAGAAGACATCGTACTTGAACCTTTTTTCAGTAGAAGAAGTTGAAGAAGACGCCATCAATGTATGCTTGAAGGGAGGTGATTTGCACACTCCCAATAATGATTGGGACACTCCAATAGTTGTGTCATGACTATTTTACCCTTAGATCTCTTTTACTCCTTTTTCACCTTTTTCACCTCTTTCTTATCGCCACTTACACCATCACTCCCATTTCCCACTTTTATTTTCATCTCATGAGTTCCTTCCAGTAAACTAATTCAATGGCCAATTTTATTTTGCAATTTAACTTTTTAATATATTAAACCCCAAATTTATGTCTAATATGTTCCTCAATAAATCAAGAAGTATATCAAAAATACTAGTAGGTATTAAATGTGACCTCTATTTTGTAGTTTTTATTAAGAATGAAGTTTAGTTTTAATTTTTAGCATAAATCTTAAATTCCTATGTGGTTAAAAATGGTGGATGTGATCATCTTCTAAAGCTTTACTTACTGAAAAGTCAATGACGTCTTAGTATGGTGTCTTTGTACTTTTTTTTTAATTATTTTTTTTTACATTGTCTTAGTAATATAGATGATGAATGGAATCCCAAAATGAATTTTAATTTTGAGAACTTTAAAATGAGCCACTTAATAAATTAAATCACCCAATATATGCAAAATTTTATTATGATAATGGTCTAAATTATTGTGTAACAGATAAACACAAATGACTCATCGAGTCCTACAATTCAAGATGAAGAACTTTATCTAAGAAGCTCCAAATTTCAGTCGTGTGATGATTTACTAAAGAGCACGAGAGCGTTTTATTTTGATAAAGGATACGGGTTATCTATCCGCGATTCAAAAAAAGACAGGTCTGTCACTTTGCGATGTCACCTAAGTGGTTCTTATCGAGATACACGTGGTATTGCCCATAAACGGAAAAAGAGCACTGGGTCTCGTTTAACGAATTGTCCCTTCCAAATTGTGGGTAAAAAGGTAAGTGATGGTACTTGGGTATTTGAGGTAACAGATTTAACACATAATCATGAGCGAGCTAATATGTCTGAGTTGCCATTGATCCGTCGATTACCACTTAATGACGTAGAAAGTGTCAAAGAAATGAATTTGTCTGGAATACCGCCAAGACAAGTTCTTTCTTCCTTACGTCAAAAAAAGAAAAAATATTTCAGCAAACTTCAGAACTATATACAATCTAAAGGCAAAACTCAGTAAGGAAAGTTTAAGAAATTGGACTAAGGTTAGTGCCTTATTTGAGGAGCTTAATGGGGAATTGCTGCTTAATGGGGGAATGAAAATTGCTGCTTAATGGGGGAATGAAAATGATGAGACGAAAAGTGTACCCGTTTTAAGGGGTCATTTAAGCCCTAATTCGAGTAAATGTGATCAAATATTGCCCTAAATCGTTCCTTTTGTCATTTTAGGTACTTTTGAGAAGAATTATGGAAAACATGCATATTTGGACGTTTTTGGAGCATAAAAGTGAAGAAAACGACAAAGTCTCAAAAGAAGCTGGATTTCCTACCTGACGGCGTCAGAGTCACAAGGTGACGCCGTCAGCCAACGTTGACAAAGGAGTGAAATCAGATTACACTAGACGCCCTATGAAGAAAACAAGATGTTTACACCTGACGGCGTCAGGTGTTAGAGAAAGTAGGTCGTCAGGTGTTAACTTAAAGAGTGATGGCCCAGAGCAAAATAAAGAGTGACGGCGTCAGAAGTAAATCTAGGCCATCCGAGAACCCTAATGACGGCTGATATGTGTAAATTCACATATCTTTTATTCACCATTTTTAAGACCAAAATGACCAAAAACCCGACCATAAATGCCAAATATGTGTTGTTTTTGTGTTTTGAATTTGCAGGTACGGATATTTGAGAAATGGACAAAAATAACAAGAAATCAACAAACACGAGCACGAGATTTTGGAAAGAGCATTTAAAGCTGAAGCCGGGAAAGGATTTTCATTATCGGATCACATTTGAGCTCAAATTGTTAAAACAAGTCCTTGAAGATTCAGAATAAGTCACATTTAGCCCTTGGTTCAAGTTTACTGAAATGACAGAAGTGGTCCCTGGAATTCAAAAGTTACAAGTTTAATCCTCTAACTTATAATCCTATTTATTACAAATCCTAAACCTATACATAAACCCAATGAACCCAAATATCCCACAGCCCATTCCCAAACAAACAACCCAAGGCCCACTAACATTCAACCCGGCCAAATACAAATAAATATATAAAAACCAAACGCGCCTTTATGTTTTTCCCCAATCCTTTTCCCAGCTTTCCCCATGAACCCTAACTCCCATTGTCCTTCAATTCATTCAATTTAACCTCGTATTAAGGGCATTAAGGACAATTCCCTATGCCCTGACACCACTGACACCAAGGGAATCACACGTGGCAGCAATTGATTGGGTGGAACGCGTCATTGGGATTGAATCAAGAGCTCTGATTGGTTATTGGGTGTCACGAGGGATCTAATGGGAATATTCCATGGGAGATGCTGCTTCTGGACCATTCTTGTGAAGGCACCCCAAGCTCCTCAGTCGGCTATATATAACACTCCTTATTCTCACTTAAAGATGGTTAGATAGTTAGTTAGTAGCTTAGGAGTAGTGTAATTTTAGCTTATTAGTGTAATTTTTAGCTTATTTTAATATGTTTGTAAGCTTCACTATTGTAATCATTTCAGTTTTCAATAAAAGTTCAGTTTACTCTTTAATTCTTTGTCACTTTATGTTCAAGCAACTTAATCTGTTTTCAATACTCTTTAAATTGTTTTCACAAGCTTACACAAGCTTTTCATAAGCTTGTTGATAGACTTAGATGCTTAAAGTTCAGCCTCATTAAACGGTTAATAAAAGTCAATTCAGGATCATGAGATAGATGGTGTAATGGTGTTCAGTGGTGGATTAAGCCTATCATAAAGATAGGCTAGCCTTAGGAGGTTCTCAGAAAGCTGAGAACTAAATTGTAAGTTCTCCGTTTAATATTACAGTCCTTATTTCCTTTTATAACTAGTTCACAGTCAAATTTGTTGAAGTATTAGCTTAGATCTTTGATACTTGTTGATGTTCTATGCTCATTGATGAATAATGTTACTGGTTTTGCTGCTTAATTGATTGTGACTTAGCCTTATGGATTCACTTTAGATACTTGTTTAGTTGTTTCTGAATATGCTTCTGCAGTAATTCTTGATGTCATGTGATTTTGAATTTCAGTGTGTTTATGCTACAGGATTTTGTTGCTTTGATGTCAGCAGATGTTTTGTGATTGAGTTTGAGTGATGTAGTGGTAGATAGTAGCTTTTTAACACATGTTGTAGTGTAGACAATAGTTAAGAGGATGTTTGGATAAGAATAGTTTGCTGAGTTGCAGTAGTATCTGTTTAGTAAAATCAGATTAGTTAGTATACATTAGGTATTTACTGGTTAAGTAACACTAAAAATTCAGTAGGTTCTTAAGAAAAAGTCAAAATTAGATTTAGACTTACATTCTGCCTGCTTCGTAGTAATCTGTCGTGCTTAGTTGATTCATCTGGTAAAATTTGTGTTAGAGTTTATGATTTTAGTTTGTAAACTGGTTAAGTACACATGTAGAATTAGAATTAAGCTGTTAAATTTGGATTTGGTCAAAGCTTATATGCATCAAATAGTCAACTGTCTGCAGTCATTACCAGATTTTTGTTGCTGAATTTTGCCAAAATTAGAGTTCAATTAGTGAATTTGTGATAGGGCTTTTATAGTTTTTGTGTTATTTGGTTGGTAGTTTACATTTTGCCCCCTTAATATTTTACTTTTATAGCTTATTGAGTGCTTAATACAGGCTCCAAAGTAGGGGTTAGTTCATGCTTTTGCTGATTTTTCATTTAAAATGCATATGAGTTTTTTGACTTGTAATCTGAGTTTGTTTGATGTATTTGAGCATTATTGAAGTTGTTTGATTGTTTTACATGTTCCTTGAGCCATCTGCTTATTCTTGTGTTAAATTGCTTATTGTTAGTGCTTAATCATTAGCTTAACTGTCCATTTGAGTGATCCTGTTAACAAATTGGTCTGAATTCCATGTAATTGATCTTAATTGAGTTCCATAAACTTTCTGTATTAATTTTAGGTAATCTTGTTACAAGTGCTTATTAATAAGCACTTGCAATAAGCTGTCTTAAGCCCAATAAGCACTTTTCAGCTTATTTTTCAATTTTTTATATTTTTCTCAGATTTCAAATTACATTTTAGATTTTCTGTAAAAATTTCATAATTTTCTGAACTCATTTACTATTTCTTTTTATTTTTAAATAGATTTTAGAATAATAAATCAATTTTAATTTCAAATTAAATCACAAAAATACAAAAATAATTTCTGATTTTATTTCTAAATTTCATTTTCATTTTAATAAGATTTTTATAAAATAATTTTGTAGAATAATTTTTTCATTTTAAATTTAGTTTAGATTTCTTTTAATAAATAAAAATACAAAAATAGATTTTAATTCATAGAAAATAAATAAAAAGTCAAAAAAATATTTTTTCTTTTTCCTAAAATTTTCTTTTATCATTTTAAAGTTTTAAAAATTACTTTTGAGCCCGTAGGTTTAGTCTAGTTTTAAGTTCGCGTTTTATTTTGTTACATAGACGTTTTTCTTTGATTGCGTTTACGTTTTTGTCGATTGTGCTTTACATGCTTATACCTTAGCTTTCTAATTTGATANTTATTTTTCAATTTTTTATATTTTTCTCAGATTTCAAATTACATTTTAGATTTTCTGTAAAAATTTCATAATTTTCTGAACTCATTTACTATTTCTTTTTATTTTTAAATAGATTTTAGAATAATAAATCAATTTTAATTTCAAATTAAATCACAAAAATACAAAAATAATTTCTGATTTTATTTCTAAATTTCATTTTCATTTTAATAAGATTTTTATAAAATAATTTTGTAGAATAATTTTTTCATTTTAAATTTAGTTTAGATTTCTTTTAATAAATAAAAATACAAAAATAGATTTTAATTCATAGAAAATAAATAAAAAGTCAAAAAAATATTTTTTCTTTTTCCTAAAATTTTCTTTTATCATTTTAAAGTTTTAAAAATTACTTTTGAGCCCGTAGGTTTAGTCTAGTTTTAAGTTCGCGTTTTATTTTGTTACATAGACGTTTTTCTTTGATTGCGTTTACGTTTTTGTCGATTGTGCTTTACATGCTTATACCTTAGCTTTCTAATTTGATATTGATTTTTAATTCACGATTTGTAGAGTAATAATCCAAGAATCCAACTTTTAAATCCCATTCATTTCACGAATCACACAACGGAATCAAAATTCCATTCACGCCTTCGTCGGGAAACGACCCGAGAATATTCTTTTGAATATTCTTTGGAATAAACTTACAAAATACTTACATCAATAGTATGAAAAAAGTAAAAAATGAAAAGAAAGAATAAGGATTTATGTTGAGATTTATGGATTATAAGCTTAAATGTTAAGACTAAAGTTGGTCGCGCGTGAGGTGCATGTTACGATCCTAGATCGGATGCATGAGGTGCACGTGAAATGTACTCGCCAACTTATGTCTATTGTGTTGTATTCCAAAGTCTATGTATGTATCCAGTATCCTTGATGTGGACCTCATTTTTCGTGCAAACCTTCTTAAGAGAAGATGACTAACTACTTAGCGTTGGGATTCTTGGTATCTTTATCGGACTAAATCATATTGGAACGAGAATATATGAAGCAATTCATTTCTCAAATAATTTAAAAAAAATTCTAGATACACTAAGATTTGGGAGCTAGGGGTTTTTACACAAGTAACTACGATGAGTAGTTTTGGCATCTAATTTGTAAGTAAATGGTGATCTCGTTTATAAGCTTAGTTTGGGAACTTGTGAAAAATCAAGGATGACGAATTTTATCCGTATGGTCACTTTTCTATGAATCGTGTTACTACTCAAAGACCCTAAAAGTTATTGAAAGATAATGAAAGTCGATACACCGTCACTTGAATAAAGTTGTGAAAAGTTTGTAAGTTATAAGTATAATAAATGGCGGAATCAATGAAAAATGGTAAAACGGGGCGTTTAAGGGAATAAATGGTTTCGTATCTCTTTCGAACATTTTGCTACTTTTCAAAGTTAAGTAAAAAGAGCTATGAAATTATTTATCTCTAAAGCGTGATTGAATCCCATTGCGTGAGGACACGACAATATCTTAGTTTGGGGGATTTTGATATGTGTGAATTCACATATCTTTTATTCGTCATTTTAAGACTTTTAAAGACCAAAACGCTAACAAAATGCCAAAGATACTTGCGTTTTTGTGTTTCTACAAGTGCAGGTACGGATATGAGAGAAATGGACGAAAAACGAGTCAAAATCAACAACACGGGCACGAGAATGGAACGAGTGTCAAGAGCCGAAACCGGAAACCATTTTTCACAAGTGAAGCTCAAAATGACAAAGGAAGTCCTTATAGAATCAACAAATGCCAAGATTGGTCCCTTGAACAATCTACACTTTTGGCCCCTAAATTTCAGAAAAGTTCATATTTGGTCCTTGTCATTTCCTTATACCAAAGCTACAAATGTTTATGTATAAATTCCTTAATCCAACTTCATTTACCCAAAGCCCAATTGTTCCCATCAGCCCAAAACCATTTCCATTTTATAAAACCTGTACCCGGTCCAACTATCTAACCCGGTCAACTGGTCAAACGAAACAAATAAATATAAAAAACCAACGCGCCATTTCCCTTCCCCAATTCTCACCCCTTTTCCAGATTATGAACCCTAATCCCCTACCTTTCAATTGAACCTCATTTATCCTCGTATTAAAGGGCAAATTAGACAATTCTCCATTCCCTGACACCGTGTCAGAAGTGGCAGAGAGAGGAATGACAAGTGGCAAGCTCTTATTGGGCAGAACACGTCATTGGAGCAAATAGGGAGCTGTGATTGGTGGAGACGCGTAATCAAGGGATATTCCAAGGAGATTCTAAGAAGATTCCGATTCCAGAGAGTTCAGAAGACGTTCCACCTCTTGTTATATTTAGGAGTCCTTGTGTACGATTGTAAATAAAAGTTAGTTACTGAGTTGGATTTTAGCTTGTAGTTTGTATTATCTTTAGTTAATTGTAATCCATTTCCAGCTTTTGCAAACAGATAAGAGAATTTGAGTGTAACAGCTTAATTTTCAGTTTAATAAAAGCTTTTGTGCATTTTCATTTACTTGTGTTGAAGAGAACCTCATAAGCTTCTTAAAAGCTTATGAGAGCTTTTATACTTTTCTATTACTCTTGTTGCTTAGTTTCATCAAGTTTACAGAAAAATATAAAGAGTTAGTTTAATTAGTGAAAAAAAATATTAATAATAGAAATAAATGTTTTCAAAAGCTTTTAATCAGCTTGCAACAAGCTAGTTTGTAGAATTTCTTCATTCATAGAAGCTCAGTAGTTTAATGTGATTGATTAGAAGAGAAATAGATCAATTCACTCAAAAGTACATACAAAATCAGAAGCTATGTGTTCATGATGATCATCAGTTGGTGAAATTTTGAGTTAATTGGTGTTCAGAAGCTAATTGGTGTTCAGAAGCCTATCCAAAGAGATAGGCAAGCTCTGGAAGATCTCAGAGAGCTGAGATCCAGATTTGTAAGAATCTTCATTTACCATTCAGTTCATATTTTCTCAACATTTTGCTCAAATTGTGTTCATAAATTGAATCTAAGTGTTTAGTTGTTAAATTTGCTGAATTACTGTTTCATTAGAGTAGATTGATCATGATTTAGTTGACTGAGTTGCTCTGAGTTTGTTAGATTCATTTGTGAACATGATAGTTGGTTCTGTGTAGTTAACTGCTTGGTTAATGGAAATTTGCATCTCTGTATTCTTGTTGTTCACTGGTGGATTTAGTAGTAGATTTAGCTCTTAAAATAGTTATTTCAATAAATTTGATCATTGGTTTGATGTTAGTGCTTGTAACCTGCATTTATTAGTTAAATCTGTCATCTAAGGAGTGTTTGGATCTGTAGAAATAATCATGTTCTAGTTATTCTTGTTCTGTTTTTTTCTACCTGAGTAGTCTGCATTAGGATATTAGAGGTTAGTATTGGCTTAAAATTAGTAGGTTTATTAATAATAAGTCAAAGTAGCTCATAATGTCTTTACTGTTAGTTAATTTTGCATACTTTTGATCTGTGATCTTTACCATTTGTTGCTAAAAGTGTTAGTGATTGTGATTTCTTTGTTTAAACATCATCATTATACTCTTAGGGATAGATCTTATCAGTTAAAATTGAACTTAGTCAACTTAGGAATGTAATAAAAAGTCAACAGGTTCTCTTTTGTTACCAGTTTTCATGATCTGATCTGGGCCTAAATTGAACAAGCAATTAGTGATTTGTGATAGGGCTTTTAGGATTTCTAGGTTCTCTGCTAGTTATACTACCATTTGCCCCACTAAGCTTTTAGTTTTCAGCTTATTTGACTGCTTATTGGAGCCTGCTAATTAGGTTCTTTTTACATGTTCTGCTGTAATTTTTCATTAGATTGCATTTATGATTTTAGCCTGTTCTTTGAGTTTTTCTTATGTGTTCTGAGTTTATCTGAGTTTGTTGAAGTACTTTACATGATCTCTGAACCCCTGGCTTATTCTAAATCAGTTTAGCTTTTTGTTTAGCTTATGTTCAAACTGCTTATTGTTCCAATTCAGTGTTTTGTGTGGAATTTGATCTGAGTTTTGCTTGTAAGAGCTTTCCTAAGTACTTTGCACTTTCTGTAAGATTTTCAAGAAATTTGGTGACAAGTGCTTATAAATAAGCACTTGTCCTAAACTGCTTATAAGCCAATAAGCACTTTTCCAACTTATTTTTCATTTTTTCTTATTTTTCTCAGATTTCAAATAATATTTTAGACTTTCTGTAAAAATTTCAGATTTTTCTCATTAGTTTTACTATTTCTTTTCTATTTTCTTAGATTTTAATCATTTTAAATTCATAATAAATCCAAAAATACAAAAATAATTTTCATTTTTCTTTTAAAAATAGTTTTCAGATTTATAAGATTTTTCAAAAGTAGATTTGTTTTTTTAGACCATTTTTCCATTTATTAGATTTTTAATCATTTTTAAATAATTAAAAATAGTTTTTAAATCATAATAAATAAATAAAAAGTTAAAAAAAAATATTTTTCTTTTTCTAAAAATTCTTTTTAGTTGTTTAAAGTTTTTAGAAAATTGTTTCACATTTTTAGGATCATTTTTAAATAAAAGTTGCGTTTTATTTCGTACGCTACGTTTTAATATTTCACGTTTGCATTTCCATTATCTGATTTTTGATCTTTGTGCATTCATAGCTTGTACTATGTGCTCTATTTGATATATCTTTGTGCTATTTGAATTACTTTTCTACTATTTTCACTTTACACCTTTCACAAACACGGTTTATCATTCACGATAAACAATTTTCCATTTAACCTTCACTGAGACACGACCCGAGTGATTTCTTATTCGTTGAGAAATTACTTGGTTATTATATATACTATACACGACACATCAACGGCGAGCTGACGGCGTCAGAACCCATAACCTGACGCCGTCAGAATGTAAAATCTATATATACTTTTCTATTTTTCATTCATTAGTGGTGGAACTTTTGGTACAAGTTTGGGAAAAACCCTAAAGACGAATTTGGCTGTATTTTCAAGGGTTTTTCACCCTTGAAACCTTCATGTTCAATTAAAGATAAGTCCTCACTTAAATTAATCAATATGTCTATGTGTTTGTTAATTATATCTTATGCTTTTCTTTCAATTAACATGCTAGGCTAGATTTTTCTTGTGTTTGCTTAGATCTAATGAAACCTAACTATTAATTATTGGTTGATTGGTGTGTTATTACTTTGTTGGGATTGTGGAAAACTAGAAGGGGGGTTGAATAGTTTACCTCTTATTTTTGTTAATTATCTTGTT
>LBNU01008754.1:2835-40835 GCA_014162995.1 Artemisia annua
AATCTCGAGACGTGTAAGTCTGGTTTCGAGGAGCTAGGTGTTGGTGGCGCCATGTTGCCACTAATGAACAATAATGTCTCCTCTTTACTTAGCAACACATTGGCGATGAACAACGGGGGACCTTCAACAAGCTTTGAGCCAAATTATGAATATGATTTCCCCACTTGGGTGAAACCTAGTGATCGGAAACTATTACAATCTTCAAATCCTGCTTCTGGGGCTAATGCTATTGTTGCTCAAGATGGTTCAGGTACCCATACGACAATCGCATCCGCTCTTGCATCTGCCAAGTCCGGTGGGGGGAGGTATGTGATATATGTGAAGGCAGGCACTTACAATGAGTATATTGATGTTAAAGCAAATAACATTTTCATACGAGGAGATGGCATTGGAAAAACAGTTATAACAGGCAGTAAAAGTTATGTAGGAGGTTCTACCACTTATGGATCAAGTACTATGGGTGAGTACACCATATATATTATACATATTTTCTTACTTTTATTATACATAAAATGAGCAATATTGTAATATACATTTTTCCAATCTTAACTATTCATTTGATGAATATAGGGGTAGATGGGGACGGATTTATGGGCCAAGGCTTTACGGTTAGAAATACTGCGGGGCCACAAAAACAGCAAGCAGTGGCCTTGCGCTGCAGTTCCGATCTCTCAGTCTTCTACCAATGCAGTTTTGAAGGGTACCAAGACACGCTCTACGTTTACTCAAACAGACAATTTTATCAACAATGTAATATATATGGTACTGTTGATTTCATTTTTGGCAATGCTGCTGCAGTTCTTCAAAATTGCAACATTTATGCGCGTGACCCTCCAAACAAGACCATCACGTTGACAGCACAAGCTAGGACTGACCCGAACCAAAATACTGGAATCTCAATCCAAAATTGTCGTGTCATGGCTGCCTCAAATTTAAATGGCGTTAAGACTTATCTTGGTAGGCCATGGAGGCAATATTCAAGGACCGTTTTTCTAAAAACATACCTTGATGGCATAGTGAACCCCGCGGGTTGGTTGCCTTGGAGTGGAAATTTTGCCCTTAATACGTTGTATTATGGTGAGTACATGAACACTGGACCTGGTTCCTCAACTGCGGATAGGGTTAAATGGAAAGGTTACCATGTGATCACTAGTGCCGCTGAGGCGGGAAAATTCACCCCAGGTAACTTCATCGCTGGCGGTTCCTGGATACCGAAAACCGGCGTCCCCTGTACTCTTGGCCTATGATTCATTCATCCAACTGATATATCATATAGTTAATATAGTTTGAATTGATCATGACATAAATGTTCAAAAGTCAAAATAAGTGATGGCTAGGAAAGCTCTGCCGTTTAGATCTTATATTATGCTTTGCATCACAATGATACCCGTTGTTGTGTGAGAAGCTCCCCCAATCAAATGGCTGTTGGTTTAAGTCCTGCTTAGGACATGTAAGATAGCCCGTGATGTGTATATTGTGAGATAGTTGCCGTTCTAGAAAAAAGGAAAAAAATACTTATTATTGCATGTACACAAAGTATTTATACATATTTGATACTTTATACATGTTTAAACAATAATGACATTGTTATCACATTGGAGTACCAAACTACCAACTTATATTTTTGTTTAAGGCGGAATTTATTTGAGATTATACATCCACTTTCTTATATAAACTTTAATTTTGTGGTATTGTGTGTAACATGCCAAAAAAAGCAAACTGATCATAAACACAAGTTACGCGGAAATGCAATGGCAACTTAATTCGCTGATCACATGGGAAACCGGAAAAGCCAGCTAAGATTATATTTAAAACTATTAATGTTTATTTATTCTATCTCAAAATTATTGTCCAACTTTACATTTATGAAAATCCAAAATAATTGTTCATTTTCCAATTCAACAGATTCAAATAGAGTTTAGTGGATACAAATGATATTTCATTGGTTCAAGAGTGCGGTGGTATTTTTTTCTTAAACCGTATATTTTTTGTTAGGTGACAAAAATTTTGCGACAGTGGGAGCTGAGTATTTTCTAATATGTTTTTCTTTTTGTGAAATTTTATGTTAGAAACTTTCATGTTGGTTGCCCATGGTACACGGCAGGTGGCGCTAGGGCTAAACACGAACGAACACAGTACAGTCTCCGTCTGCATTTATTCGAGTTAGAGTACTAGTAGTTGAGTGAATATGAACACGAAAGATTGTTCAGTGTCAAAAACAAATTTGTTAAAAAAATAAGTTTATTCATATACACATTAGTAATTAAATGCATGCAAGAAGCACTCATTTTGGCCATACTTTCCAAGTTTTTAAAAGACTCGTGCTTATAAATATGACAGAAACATGATATCAGTTAGTAACTAGATTTTTTTATTGGACCTTAAATTAACGAGGGTTTTGAGATTTTGTCAACAGATTGTATGATCATTGTTGGACTGTGTAGAGCCGCTAGTCTACATGAAATCAACATGAACACGAGTTTTCCTTATTTTGAACACATTTAGTATTGGTTAAAAACAATCAGCCCTTTAGAATCTATCCGCATGTAATGTTGTAAATTTTGTTTAGTTGTCTAACTTTTTGCAGGTTTAATTCAATAAAATTTTTGTTTTCTAAAAAGAGTAAATAATAAACATTTTAGACAGCTTGTCCATCCCCATTTTCTATTAATTTCTGGTTTTATAGAATTGTTTTACATAATTTTATCTAGTTATTAACAGAACTTTTTTTATTTTATTTATTTATTTATTTATTTATTTATTATTATTATTATTATTATTATTATTATTATTATTATTATTAGAGTAAAATACATCGTTGGTCCCTGAACTTTCCACAAAACATCGCCATGGACCTTAGCTTTTCAAAATCGTCGTGTGGCGTCCAAAACATGGGATTTTGAGGCCGATTGCATCCCTCGGTCCGTAATAGGAACAGCAACGTCCCGTTATAGTTCCCAAAACCCCGTTACATAACTAGTTTAGAGGGTACTCTTGTCTTTTTACCTAGTCGCATTTATCTCTCTCTTTGTGTACTTCCCAGCAGACGTCTAATCCTTTTTTCCGCCATTATGTTTATTATAAGTAGCACAAGTACTCATTGCTCATCCCCAAACTTGTTTTGGAAGCCTACCCAAAAAAACCCTAATGCAATGTCACTCACCAAATCTAATAATTTAAGTAAAAAATCAAGAATCTCAAACCTTGGATTGACATTATGGCAAATCAGGGATGAACCTTACTTTGATAGCCAAGAAGTCGAGAGAAATCGGGCAATGAGGCAATATGGTTAGTGTTTTTGTTGATAATCGTTTACAAGCATATGTTTCTTAGATTGTTTTATGCTATTTCCCTTTGTTGTTAGAGAATGGTAACAGTGTTTTGTTTTGTGTTTCAACAGCAGATCGACCTGGTGATTTTAGCATGAGAGTTCACCACAATGGCTTATTCAAAAACTGGCCAAACAGGATATACGAAGGAGGTAAGCAATGTCAGGTTGATTATGTTGGAATTAATGAGATTTCGATTGACGAACTTGATGCTCTGATGACCCAAATCGGTTATTCAGAAGTTGAAAACAATTACTACTATTTTGTTAAACCTGGTATGACATTGGACGATGGCTTATATAGTTTTCGCGAAGCTGTCAATTTAGACTTGTTGAAAGAAGTTGTGGAACAACATAAGCTGATAGATGTTTTTGTTGAAATAGGCAAGACTAGGTTAGACTTGTCTGAGATGTCCCCACAGTCTATTAAGACTATATTTTATGAGATGGATGAACCTAGTAGAAAAATAGCTCGTGCTGCTATTCAATCGTGCTGCAAACATTTGGTTCTAGATGACATAGATAACGACCCATTTATGCAACTTACGCAACTACCTATAGATGTCTCATATGTTGGGGAATCTAGTGACTTGCCACACATTGAGCCCGGTTTTTCAAGTCTTGACATGCCTACCTTTGCAAGCCAACCTGTTGATAACACTGAAGGTCCATTAGTCATTATTGATAACGAAAATAGTTTTCAGGAACCTGATAGTTTTGATGTCAGTGTGTTCAAAGTGACTAAGGAAAAGCCGTTGCAGAAAGTAGTGAGACTACTAGTTGATGGCACTAACAACTTTGAGGAACTTGATGTGGAAGTCAATCTATTCCAAGTCAATCAGGATAACCAGTTACAGAATGTAGGAGGAGAACCTATAGAAGAGGAGGGTGATGTTGATATCACTCTGTTCCAACAAAGTGATACTAATCACTTACTCAATGTAGGTGATGAGACAATTGAGGCAAATGAAAATAATGGTACCGAGGAGAATCATGTAGAGGTTGCTTTGGTCCAACAGAGTCAGAGTCATGAGTTAGGCAATGCAGGAACATCTACTAGTATAAGTGATAACTTGAATTTGGAGACTCAAATACCTGTGTTGGATGATGCTACATTTTACACTGCATATGCTTCTGAATCAGACAGACTTAACTCTGGGATGCCAAAGGTTACGCCAGATTCTGTTGATGATGCTATTGTTGAAACTTCCTTTTATTGTCATCAATCCTTTCCTAGTGCAAAACATGTTAAAGAGAGGGTAAGAGAGCATTCCATAGAAACAAGAAGGGAGCTGCTATTTCTTAAGAATGACAAAAAAGGAATTAGAGTCAGATGTGTGGGTTGTGTTCCCCTATCTGGCCCAATTGCTACTGCTGGACTAGGTATAGGCCCAGTTAGAGGTCCATTAACAAGAAGGGCTTTGGAAGCATTAATTGCTGGTAAAAATGACCCTTCCTAAATTCTGTGCCCATGGTTGTTGCTTGTCGGCAGGGATGGAACTGAAAAAGGTCATTGGACAGTGAGAAGATATAATGATCAATACACATGTTTGCAATCAAGGTCTCTCAAACATTTTGATCTCAACTTTATCTCAAAGAAAATTAAAGATAAGATTAAAACCAATCCACGGATTCCTGTCAAGTTGGTTCATAGTCAGCTTACCAACTAATTTGAGCTTGAAGTCTTAATGCAGAAGGTTTTAAGAGAAAAAAGAATAGCAGTCAGAGGCATTAGGAGTAAATTCAACCTCCAATTCAGCATGTTGAGAGACTATGTTCAAGAGTTGCAGAAGAGGAACCCTAATACGACAGTTGTGATTCATGTGGAATGGCCTGCTGAGGAAAGTCTTCCAACAAGAGAATTTAAGAGACTTTATGTTTATTTAGGTGCCTTGAAGGAAGGATTTAAAGCCTGTCAGAGACAGTTGTTGGGGATAAATGCTTATCCAATTGAGGGTCCTTTGAAGGGTCATCTTCTAGTAGCTATGGGAATTGATAGCAACAATGGTATATACCCATTTGCTTATGCTTTTGCTGAATCAGAAAACACAATAGCATGGACTTGGTTTCTTCATTGTTTATCTGATGATCTTGATCTTGATGCAAATTCAGTCTTCACTTTTGTTACTGACATGAAAAAGGTACTCCCATTAAATTTAAATGCTTTGAATTTGCTATTTTTTAAAATAGACAGTAAATATATATGTTTTTTTGTGCAGGATATTACATCAGCATTAAGAGAAGTTTTTCCAAATGCGGAGCACAGATACAGTCTTAGAAGCATTCATGACAAAATGAAAGTTAATTGGCCAGGTAGGGCCTTCAAAGACCATCTTTGGAGATGTGCAACAGCCTCAACTGTTGTACAGTTTGAGAAATCTATGGATGCTTTAAAGACATTTAGTGAAGCTGCTCATGCTTGGTTAAGTCAGATACCACCAATCTATTGGTCAAGGTCACATTTCTCATGTAAGTCATCTAACTGTGTAAATTAAGTTGTATATGTAAAGTAGTATAAAATGTATAAGTAATTGTTTTAGGGCGACCCCATTCTGATGTGTTACTTAATAACATGTGTCAAGTGTTTTATGAGAAAATAATTGAGGGTGTAAACAAACCAATTATTACAGCATTAGAATAAATCAGGGAATACTGTATGAAGAGGATAATGCATGTTGCGACGGTCATTGAGAAGAATGATGGGCCACTAACACCTACTGCACAACACGTGTTAGAAGGTATTAAGAAAGAGGCGATTAGGTATAATGTTTTATGGAATGGGGGAGATAATTTTCAGGTAACTGGACCATGGGGAGACCAATGTGTAGTTAATATTGTAGAGAAGTCTTGTACTTGCAGAAGATGGGAGATTACAGGTTTACCATGTAAACATGTTGTCGCTACCAATTGGAATATGGCTTTAAATAGACAAGAAGTAGGAGCTGTTGAAACATGGGCGCATCCTTGTTACTATCTCAACACTTGGGAAGCAACCTACAAACACAATGTCTCCCCCATAACTAGCAATGAGCATTGAGAAAAATCTTCTGTCCCAACAACTATTGTTCCACCAAAGTGTCAACCAAATGCAGCTAACTCTACTAGTAAAAAAAGAGTAAGGTTAGCTCCTGAAACTGAAGAGATTGTCAAGAATGGTAAACTGTCTAAGGCTTGGAAGAGTGTAAGGTGTAGTGTTTGTGGCATTGCTGGACACAACCGAAAAACATGTCTTGGCATTGCTGGACCCAAAGTAGTCAAACTGGCCCTAAAAGACAAAAATGTTCAACTGCTAAGGGAAAAGGTAAACAAGTGCCTCAAAAGGTTGCATCAAAGAAGACACATCCTACAAGTAACAAAGTTGCAGCAGATAAACAAGCTGAAGGTACAGGTGCTGATGAAAGTCAAGATGTTGCAGTTGAAGATCAAGGTACTCAGGATGTTGCAACAGAGAAACAAGATGAATTTGCAGGTGTTCAATCTCAGAGTCAAGATCAACCTATTGATGAATCCCAGTGTCAATCCCAGCAGCAAGATCTCTCACAGTCTCAATCTCAGGTCCATTCAAGTAATGTGCAAGCAGTTTCTGTTTCATCCCAGCATACCACCAGAAGAGTGACTAGGCAGCAGGCTTTTATGGATAGAATGATGCCCTCAGCATAGGGCTTTCTTTATGTTATGCTAATGAAGTAGACAATATTTATTTATGTTAACTATGAACAACTTATGTGCTCTGATTATCATGCTTCGAAAAGTATGAAATTTTATGCATTTGGAATTATATCCAATTGCATTATCTACAGAACCATGTTATGTTTCTGAAATTTAATTGTGTCCAAAATATGTATGTCGTGTGCAACGTATGTTATATCTAACTGTATGACTGCATAATATGCTACTGCAAATTGATGCAGGCAAAACTAACCAAAACTAAAACTTCCAAAGAATGTTGACTATTAAAAGTCAATTACAAGCAAATTTTTAAGCTTCTGCATATATACCCATAACGTAAACTCAGAAAAAGAACCAAACTTCATATACATGTTAGACACAATGATACTACCATTCAATAGAATCTAAACTTAAAACATACTAGTACAAAATAGTTTTGGTAAAGGTTCTAACAATACGAAGGTGGCCTAACAAGTAATTACATTTCCACAAAACACAAAACACGGCCATCATACGTTAAAGCTAAAAAGTTAACCAAATGCATAAACAATCAAGACCAAGATCCAACTGAGCACCAGGTAAATCTTCCACTTCCACACATCACCTATAGCAACTTCTAATCTTTCCTCGAGCTCATTTCTCCCCCTCAAAAGGCCTGGTATGATCATTCTTGAACGCGCACACATTTCAGGATCATACAATCCTATCCACCGATAAGAAGACCCCTAATCATTAATATAACATTTCATTAATGAACCACCATTGTTACAATGTAATTTGCTACTAGCAAAAGCAAGGTAATACAATAAATCTTAAAACGCATTTACTTCATCAGGACAACAATAGAACCGACGCCCAGGGTTGGCCGATGTCCACGAAGTGCGTGTTATAGCTTGCTTACTACACCAGCAGCGTACCATATTGAAGGAGGAAAGGTTTTGGGGGAAAGATAAAGGATGATGAGTGACAATATAATTGTGACTCACAGTAATATAGGGAACCGGGACAATCTACAACGGCTAGAAAATAATTCGCTACAATGAATGACGTTTTTGCCCTTACAAATAATACGTTGCTGTTCCTATTACGGACCGAGGGATGCAATCGGCCTCAAAATCCCATGTTTTGGACGCTACACGACGATTTTGAAAAGCTAAGGTCCATGGCGATGTTTTGTGGAAAGTTCAGGGACCAACAATGTATTTTACTCTTATTATTATTATTATTATTATTATTATTATTATTATTATTATTATTATTAAACAGTTCTTAGCATGAAATTATATAGCTTAGATGATGCAAAGTTTTGGGGTCCATGTAACGTTATGTTGAATATCAATCCATTGCTTTAAAAATATCAGTGTCACTATTAATATGCAAAAAAGTTAGTTTGATGTGATAACTCATAAATTATAAGGTCCTAAGAGATGATAAATGGATATCATGCAATCATGCATGAGGGTGTTAACGAGTCGAGTTTTTAACGATTTATTCGAGCTTGATCTCGGGTGTTTAGCTTGACTCAAATTTAATAGTTTCGAGCTCGACCTCGAGTCCAAGCATAAATTAGAGATCGATTAGTTTTACGAGTCGAGCGTCTAATACTAATGTTCAGCTCGGCTCGTTAGAATGCTCGTTTATGAAACGAGCCAACAAGGCAAACAAAATAATCGAGTTTAACGAGCCGAACTAGCTAATAGAGCTGAACAACAAACTTTAAAATATTTTAGTTTTAAAATATTTAATAATTAGATGAACTAAAGTTTGAACTCATAACCTTTTTTTTTTTTGAAAAAGCGACGATATTATTAGCCACAAGGCAAAGCAAACATAGACAAAAAAATAAGGCTCTAAGGTAGAGCCACCAAAAAAAAACTACAACAGGGGGCTAAAGCATTGTGACCTCAAGAGCTAATAGGTTGAACCAAAACACCAGGTTTCTGAATCCAGTTGTCCCATACAAACCTATTAGAAGAAGCCCGATTTGAAGTCCATAAGAATGACATCCTTAAAAGCGAAGGAAAAATATCCTCGTGACGAATTGAAGACTCCTCGCTGTCCGTTTGAGCATGTAAAATCCTGTTTCTCCACCTCCATATATGCCATACAAGAGAAAGGCAAACGGCGTGAAAAAGCTTTGACACCAGCTTATTCTCAAGAAACTCAAAATCCCCCTTTAAAATGTCATCAAGTGAAGGACTAAACGAAGGAGGGGACCTCCACCAGCTCCAAACTTTCTTCCAAATAATCTTAATAATGGGGCACAAAAGAAAGCAATGGTCTCGAGATTCTTCATCCTTACCACAAAATAGACAAACAGATGACGATAAAGCAATACCACGTCGCATCAGGTTATCTTTTGTTGGAAGCCGATTTAATGAAACCCGCCAAGCGCAAACATTTATCTTCCTAGGCACCCATGAATTCCACCTGAAGCTGAGACTTGAATCCTCAATGGCAAGTAATCTTTTTTGAATAATATTGCTTAAAGATCGAACCGTGAAATCACCAGAAGCCTCTAGAGACCATGTCCATGAATCATCACGAGTAAAGTTTAAGACAAACCCACTAATCAAACTAGATAAACATGACAGTTCATCAGTTGCACGCCCACTGGGTTGTCTCCTCCATGACCACTTGCCAAGCCAAACACCATTTTCACTTACCCATCTATCCGCAACTGAACACGTTTTACAGGTTTCTAAAGCATACAAACGTGGGAAACGAATTTTTAAAGGCCCGTGAACATCAATCCAACAATCAGACCAGAAGGATGTATTTCTGCCATTAGAAATCTTTCTCAAAATAAGAGAATTTAGAGAAATACCCATATTATTCATGTCCACACAACAACTGATAATGTTAGACCAAATACCAGATTTTAGACGGGAAGCATTATTCTCCTCGAAGCCTCCGTTTGGACCATGGATCTCGGCAATCACTTTTCTCCACAAAGCACATCTTTCATTTAGAAAACGCCATTTCCACTTTCCTATAAGACCCATATTTTTAGCTTTAATATTGCCGACCCCTAAACCACCATATTCTTTGTCCGATAAGACCTTTTGCCAGCTCACCCATACCATCTTTTTCTCTTCCTCTTTAAATCCCCAGAAGAAGCGCCTTCTAATAGCTTCAAGCTTTGAAATAACTGATGTAGGTGCTCTAAAAATAGACATATGATATAAAGAAAGACTCCCCAATACAGATTTAACTAGTGTAAGCCTGCCTCCAATTGATATAAGGTTCATTTTCCAAGGCGCAAGCCTTTTAGAGAACCTATTTACCACGTCATTCCATGCCTCACATTTTTTCATGTTTTTTCCAACCGGAAGCCCTAAGTAGGTGAAAGGCAGCGAGTCATGGGAACAGTTAATTGCTCTAGCAATGTTAGCCACGTCGCTTGAAGGTACTCCTATGCCAAATAGACGACTCTTTGCTAAATTTATTTTAAGACCCGAGACATCATGAAAACAATCTAAAATACTCACCAAATTTTGAGCGTTTGATTTTGACCATTCTCCAAAAAACAGAGCATCGTCTGCATATTGAAGAAGGGAAATATTGGCGCCATCTTGGGCAAGGAATAGGCCTCTATATATTCCTTTATTACAAGCCTCGACAATCATTACTTGTAGAGCCTCTGCTACGATAAGAAATAAAAAAGGAGAAAGTGGATCTCCTTGCCGTAACCCCCGTTCCATTTTAAATTCCTTTGAGGGCGAACCGTTAATAAGCACAGAAACTGAAGCCGAAGAGAGACAAGACTTTATCCATTTACACCATCGAGCACTAAATTTCATTTGGGACATTATATCAAGAAGAAAAGACCAATTCACACTATCAAACGCCTTCTCGAAATCCACTTTGAAGAGAAGCATATTTATTCCCTCTTTTTTTGCAAAGTTTACGATTTCATTAGCAATCAAACTTCCGTCCAATATTTGTCTTCCAGCCAGAAAAGCCGTCTGATTTGGGCTTATGAGTTTGTGGATTATTCGACTTAAACGCGAAGCAAGAAGCTTTGAAAGAACCTTGTACATACACCCTATTAAGCTGATAGGACGATAGTCTCCTATTAAGCTGAAAGAACCTTGTACATACACCCTATTGAACTCATAACCTACAAATAATTATATACTCCGTATTAAATTTTACTAGCATCAAACTTGACACTACTAAGGTTTTGGTACATTTTATAGCTCACTCTCTTCTTTATTTCCCCCACCCAATGTCGGATACAATCTCTTCTCCTTTCAAGTTCTTATGCAATCTTACAATTCATAAGTACTAAAAGTAAAAAAAGAAATACACAAGAATAAGTTGATATATTCTTACGTTTAATAAGTTATATATGCAAACTGTATTATTTAGAAATCTACAATTCTGCAATCGCTATGGTCTCATTTGAGTCTGAATGTCTGATTGCGGTGGACTACTGGACTGGACAAAAAAGGAAAACTCTTACTACAAATCGGATAGATTTACAACTACACTGTTTTAAATTTTAGTATTTTTAATATTAAAAATTTACGAAAGTCAATTGATAGCTTTTTGTATCTCGATGATTTTGTCTGCACAAATTAACAAAAGGAATTGATATGTATATGGCCACTTTTACTTCACACACGGAAATCTGTTGTCTAATGACTATCTTACCCTTGCTAAATTTGACCAAATCCTATATGTTATCCTTAATGTCAAAACCATGGTTCTAGCAGCCGTCGGACATTCGAAACCCTTCCACATTTTAACAACTACTTGGCACTCGCTACAATCACTGCTAACTTTCCTACCCTTTTCCACCTTCACTACTACAAACTTTCCGGCAGTCGCTAAATGAACACAGCGAGAAACAGGGTACGTGAGATTACCACAAACGAGTAGTTTTAATTAGTTATTGATAAGTGTAGTTTCATGCAAAATTATAATAGGTTGTCGTTCTAAAATATCAAGCTGTATAAGAAAATCTTGAAACCACAACTTGTTTAAAGCATTAAGATAACAATAAAAAAATAAACATTTTAACAATAGTACAAAACCAACTGATTTGTCACATTTTAACACGTACAAGTGAACAACATGAATGAATGAAAAATCGATAACCAATCATAATGGGTATAAAATAAAATTTTAACAGTCCTTAAATCGATCAACATTCAAAAGTTTAAACAAACTAACTTTGAGAAATCAGATACGACTGCAGACTTATTTTTTTCAATAAAAAGTAAGGTAAAAATTTGACTATAGCTAGTTTTGTTTAGTGTATTTGATGTTTATTTAGTAGGACTTTTTTGAAAGATTTTTATTAAAAGAATGACCTAAATGTTTGGGATATGAATTTGCATACTCATGTATTTTATTGGCACACTCGACTTTACGTATTATATAGTTGTACATTGTTTACAGTATGTTTTATATGCTTGTATAATTGAGTGTGCAAATCAAAATAAAAAAATATGCAAATCACCTCTCAAATGTTTTATAGTAGTAGAAGTTAAAGATAAAAAAGTACACTTGAGCAAACATGTCTTGCTATGCATTAGTACAAAAGAGCAAGGTTAGCCCGCGCGTTGCTGTAGGGCGGCTGTGTTTATGCTTATAAGAATTATGTTAATGTTTTGTGGAGTATATACATATTTTAACAACTATTGTTAGTATAAAAGTAGGTTAGATAAGAGACACCTTTCTCAAATAACTATATGATCTGTGTTTATCTTCTTACAAAAGGTCTACTATTCGCTTCTTTATCAAGAACTTCTAAGCACAGCATGTGTATTTACCTAAAGAAACAAAATTTTTTAAATGAAGCTCTATAAGCAATTCAAAGTACATTGAATTAAGCAAAGAATTAAGATTACAAATGCATCTTCAATGTAGGCGTGAGAAACGTGATCGTGAAATAAGTATACATTGAATCAAGATTACAAATGCATCATCTTATAGGCATGAAACATGTTGAAATGGGCTTTTCAATAGGAAAGGGACTCAAAATTCCAACTTTAATTCAGAAACCCCAACCAACTGCAACAAACAGAAACTACTGGCGGTCTTTCACTTAGTGTAGCGTGGCCTGCATTCACTACAAGATAAATGCCATTTAGTGACTGAAGAAAAGTGTCAGAAAAAGCATAAAATCAGCCACTAAAGGCCTTTTGGTCTTCTCCCACTGAAAGAAAAAGTGACACTAGAGGCACCATCACTAAAGGTCTGTTTTGACGCTTAATATCAGTCACAAAAAGTCTATTAGATTTTATGTCTGTTTGTTATGTGTCAATATAGGTTCCAAAAAAAAAACTTAAAACAATTTATTAGTGACTGAATTATTCAGTCACTAAATGTCTTGAACAATTATTTTTTCATTTCTACAACATTTTTCCTATTTTTACTGGATTTTATATGTTGTATTTGTTTACAAACTATATAAAACATGAATTTATAAGAAAATCACGTATATGAAACCACAAAGTAACTTTATTGCCTAAAACAAGTCGAAAACAACTCAAATTCACCCATTTCCAAAATGTATATTTACTACATATGAATCAAATGGTTACACTGAGCACAAAGTGTTTAGAATCTTAAGGTCTCATTAACTAAAAAACAGAAATTCATTGGAAAAAGGAAAATACATGTAGAACATCAAGGTCGCATATTTCAATTGCTGGTTCCATCGATCCCACCGCTATAAAATTTCCTGAAAACGAAGAAACATCAATGATCTTTTTGGGTTACAATGGGTCATTTTGTGACCCGTATTCTTAGATGTATCAAAACATGCTCGATACTTCTTAAAGATAACGAAATCACATTCACTTTGCCTTTTTCTCCACCTTTAATGGGGCAATCATGTCATGCTGTGCATAGAGGAAGCGATTGTATAATCATGTCATGGTGAACATACATGTTCAGATCACCAGCAGGATCCTCTACTATATAAACCTGTTAAAACACACAAATAAGCACATAAAAACATAAAAGAATGATTGAGACGTTATATATTGTATACGCTAATAAGATCACATACCACTAGATGTCTCATTTCATCTTCCTTAGTTGTACAAACTATAACAGCATCGTCCGCTTTGATCATGATGTCATCAAGCTCTTCAGAGTCCTCGTCATCCTAAACAATAGATATTAAAAGAATGTTCAAGGTTGCAGTTTTAACCTCGTAAATCAACGAGAGAATACTCACATCTTTATTCTTCATATAAGGGTAGAAAGTGTCCGCTAAGAACATGAGAATACTTCACCTGGACAGTCTCATCATAGGAGAATTCAGGATCATTCTTCATTTTCTTCTTCTTCGTCACTTGCTCTTTCAGCCCAGCACTTCTTGCCTGCATATTTGTCATAAATATTACTACAGGTTTCACAAGTACACATTGGCCAGTGTATATAAACTAGAATCTTCATTCCAAAACTAAAATCCAAGTTCAGATACCTTATGGCCAAAGAAATGGCTAGCGGGATCACATTTAAACAGTTTGGGTCCATTCTCATCATCAATGCACAAAACCATAGCCACTGCGAAGTAAAATATACAAATCAAAATTTGCATATTTAAAAACAACCAACTAAACCATATAGTTCCCTAGTCTGAGTACATGCTGAATTTTATTAGCAAATCTTAATTAGAAGGAAAAAACTTGTGACAGAGTTTTGTGACTCGAGGAAGACAAGAAACAGACCTACTCCAAGTGGTCTCATGTAAGCATGTTGAGTATCGATTTGAGACTTGTCTGCACTCCTGCACATATAAATAGTATAATATAAGCATAGTTTGACCTGATACCCACCTTCCCGACCCGTCCATCTGGCAACCTCTAAATAAACTACATGATTCCTTATATATCCTCCTATGGGAACATATANCCCCCCCCCCCTCTACGTTTTCACAGTTTATGATATCTAACATGGACTATTTTAGAAAGTTATTAGTTACATACGTACACTTATTTTATCCATAATCGTTACTTTGAAGGCAATAAGACATGTACGGTGATGGGTCAAAACAAGTTATTTTGTATGGGTATTGACCCAAATCGATTTAGTGTTCAAATATGATAACTTCAATTAGGTGCTTTTGGATAGAATATGTTTCATGGTGTTTCCACATAAAAATGTTTTAGGGGTTTTTTGGACAAGATACTCTTTTAGGGGTTGTTTCTACTTTGTACATAATTTCTTATAATGGTTGTTTGGATATAATTTATATCATGAGCGGTTTGGACAAATAACTATCTTACGGGATGTTTGGGTCATAACAAGGGCAAGCTAATCCCACCATATCATGATGTAAGCTCTAACTGCCGGCGAGATGGAGTAATTGCCAAATTACGTGATACTTTCCTAAAAATTTCAAAAGAATATAAAGCCTCACAGAGGAAGGAAAAAAAAAGATTGTAGCAGGTGGAGGACTTCATGTTGTTTGGACAGAATGCCATGAATCACGTCAAATTGACAATCAGGTGCATATCAATAGGCAAATGTTAAATACTATAGATATATTAGATTTAGTATCCATTGGTTGTTTATATTTACTAGATTTTTATCATTTAATAAGATTTTTCTTATAACAAACTTACCATTTCTGTCATATTTATGCAACCCCAGGCCAACCTTTTGTTAACAGTTCTGCAATTAACGGTACTGCCAAAAGGAAGACAGTACTGCCGAAATATATATTAAGGTATATTTCCTATGCAAGCACAATAGTGCCGAAATATCAGTGTATCACATCAATAAACATATCTTTCTATGAACGGTTTTGCTGAGGTGATCATTCTATGTCAAAGAACTTTTACACAATTCTGCAATGCACTTATGGAATAACAGCTTTTGCCTAAGAGATACCATGACTGGTATTCAAGGAACGCTGAAGTAACGGGAGATGAAATCGATGATGGCATTTTTTTCCCTTTACGCTATGAAGGTGTTGCACGAAGGTATTTGCTGCAATGTTGTCTTTTGTTTATATAGGGACTTTAATTAATGAGCATGTAAACCATTGTAGTTAATTATCAGTTGGCTTTGTTCCTTTTTCTATAGTTTTGTTACACGTTGATATAGAGATGACATTATTAAGGAATAACGTATAAGAAGGTCACCCACCTATTCAGTTCTTTATTGAAACTACTTTATATGCCTTCCAAATGCATATTTTATTTTTTGAAAGGCCAGTTGGTGCCATATAAAGATTAGTGAGTATCATGTATCAACTTTTAGATTCGTGGATTTGCATTTTAAAGTTGATTAAATGATGCTAAATGTTCATAATTTCATATAAATAGCTTTAATAAAGCTGGTTGATGATAACCATACTAACGAGAAAAACAAAATAGGCACGGCAAAAGTTTATAAAAAAGGTGTGGTGTACTTATAGGTTATAATTCATGTTCTCATATTTTGATTAGATTTTGTGATATACTATGATTTTGAAAAGTATTTTTTTATTATTAATTTAAACAGATGAAGCCTATTTATATTATAATGACAGTTGGTATAAGCTGATGGCGAAGATAAAAAAGGCTGATGCACAAATCAATATCAAACAACTTCTTAGGCGATGTTTGGGTCATAACAAGTGCAAGCTAATCCCACCATATCATCATGCGAGCTCTAACTGCCGGCGAGATGGAGTAATTGCGAAATTACGTGATACTTTCCTAAAAATTGCAAAAGAATATAAAGCCATCAGCCGGGTCATAAGATTATTGAGCACATGATATGTGAGGCACATTGCTAAACCTTTTAAGACTCATAACTATGAATCATAAATTTATGATCCTTATAAGTATGAACCTAATAAGTAAAAATATTATTAAATTTACATGACGCTAGCCAGTCCATCGGATGGGTCATGCGACTAGTTTACATATATTTTTATTTAGTTATAAAAAAATTTAGAAATAAAGATATTTCTCAAGTTTATAAAGTGTTTAATTTATACTCCGTAATTTTTTTATATGAATTCAGTTTTTGGTTCGGTTCGATTCGGTTCGGTTATCTGTTTGCCATACCCATAGCCCAACAGAAAAATCGAATATCTAATTCGGTTGGATTCGGTTCGGTTTTAACATATTTGATTCGGTTACAGTTTCGATTTCTATGGTTTTTACCCGAATTGTGAACACCCTACTTATGCGTTGAACCCTAACTTTATTTTGAGTTGTTTAGGATTTTTCATTTTGCAATTATATACCGTACTTGTCTTTAGTATTTATGATCTACTTCAAAGCTAGCAGAGGAGACACGGAACAATATGATACGCGACGATCATAAAAAAACCGGCTTTTTTCACAGTCGATTGTGCCAATATATACTTGTCTTTGTATCATATGAATCAATACACTTTGAAATACTACATTGCTCATTTCAGTAAGATAATCATATTACTTGAACACTGTTCTCATATAGCCTGGAAAATATGCATGCTCAGAGCTCAACAGCAATGATACAAAGAAAAACTGAACAATACAAAGGGAACAAATTAGAAATAAGAAATAGGTAATTATACAATCTTAAACAAGTTTTGCAATATTAAACAACACTGTAATCGTTACAATAATATATTATTTAATCAAATGAGAATGTAACGAATGGTACATGATGTTACAGTATTCGTATCTAAACTCACGTATATCTTTTACACAATCATCCGTGCCCGTACAAAGGGCAAATAGTCATTTCGCCAAAAAACGCAGCAATGGTTGCATTTTTGCCTGTACTTAAAACCGGTGCAAAACGAGCAAAATAAATCACCCAGATTTGTTTTGCATACTAAAGATATTCCCAACGACACCAACAATGCTAACAATAACTGCTAAACACAGCATCAACCAAGCCAAAAACCTCTCTCGGCTAGTCAAACCAGGACCCAAGCTACTCAACCGTAACGCAATAAGAGCCGGGAACGTAAACCCCAATGACACAGCAGTAGTCGCACCCGTGAACTTAAAGGCAGTCCAAATACTAGGGATCATCGTTGACCCAATGTACACAAGTGCCAAAAGCACAACAGTCAACGCTACACACCTCTTCCTACTCTCATACAACGGGCCCCGTCCCTCAAATGCTAACTCATCAACGGTTTGTCTTAAAGAAAAATGAATAACGGGGAACACAAGAACCAAATGAAGGATATATCCAACACGGACAATGTAAGTTAAAGCAGTACTAAACTTTATCCCAAGTGGTTTATCAAAATTGGTCAAGATATCCGATTCAGTATCATCCCCAAATAAAAGGTACCCCGCAATGGCAGTTGAAGCATATATCATAACACAAAGAAGCGTAGTCATTCGACCCACTTTATTCATTTTTTCAGGCGAGCGGTCTTTAAGCTCATTGTAAATAGGCTGAACATTAAAATGACAAACATACGCATTCGACATGATAGGAATAACCACTAACAAATCAAGAATCGCAGTCTCAGAACTAAAATCAGGCGTCAACCTAGGAGCCTCAATCTTACCTTCTACAACCTTAATAAACGCTACAACAAACGCTACAAGCACAAAAACAACAGCTAACGCCACAGAAGCAGCAGAAGTAGTACTCAACGAATCAATCTTATCAAACAAACATAACGGCGCAAGAAACACAACTACAACAATAAGGATCACAATTTTCCTATGATCCCAAAACCCGTTCCCTAACCACTGGTCAAAAACACCTATATGCCTTAACGAACCCGACATTACATCACCTATAATAATCAAATACACCACCAAAACACCTGCATTATTAATCACAATACAAATCTCAGAAACGATCCTAGCCGTCTTCCCTAAAGCGTTTTCGACAACTTCACCGTAAGTATTAGCTTTACATTGAACAGCAAATCTAATCAAAAACTCAACACTAATCTCAGATAAAACACCCATTAAAAAGATCAAAACAACACCAACTAGTAAACCTAAAACCTTCATAGTTGCAGGTAAAGCCATAATACCAGCACCAATTACAGATGTAGTTAAATTAAACACAGCCCCATATAACCCAGATCCAAAATCATGATTTGGACCAAACCCAGGAGCCAATTTGTCTAATTCATCAAACTCATCAAGATCATCAAATTCTTGGACCTTTTTAGGGTTTTGGGGGCTTTTTTCAATTGGGCTATCAATTTGGTCATGTAATTGCAATTCAACGAAGGAATCGTTTGATATTCGGGTATAATTAGTACCCATTTGGTTAATTTGTGAAAAGATTGGGTAAAAATGGTGTAATTTGGATTTAGATCGAATTAGGGGGTGTTTGGATGAATGGATTATGGGCAATTGGGTGTAGAGTAAAAGATTGATTTGATTTGGGTTTTTTTTTTTTTTTTTTTTTTGCTTTGTGTTGAAAAAGTCGGTGACTTTGACTTTTTAAAAATTTGACTTGTACGTTACCGTGTGGGCTGTGAGGTTGCTTTGTTGGCCCAATGTTAAACTAGGGTTCTTAAAAAAATAATTTGTGAACTCATGAACTATGGTGAGTGATTGTGTAATAATGTTTTGGTCAAACTAAATTACAACACATACTCAAATATTTAATTGATTATCTTAGAGCATCTATGGAAGTTTAAGAATAGGTCTAAACATTTATGAAGAGGTTTAAAAAATTTTATACCATGGTGAGAAATCATTTCATGCCTAGGTGACATGAAAAGATCTAGGATCTTGGAGAGGTCCAAAAAATGTTTATTAACTTTTTTTGATTTTTGTTTTCAACTAAATAATAAATGACATTTAAATGTTGGAGCAATTTTATAAATCTCAAAAGGTTTATCCATAGTAGAAATAGGTTCATAACATAAAAAATTTTAAGAATTAATGACATTATAAGATGTGGCAATTTTATAAACCTCTAATAGGTTCATCCATAGTGGATGCCCTTACGGGAAGTGATCGGCAGTTTGGCACACTCCAAAAATTTATTGAGATACTCAATGTACAAACAGTTAATGCAGATTATATTTAAAGTACAGCTGCCTACTGCATACAATAAAGTGTCCCAATAAGTTTTTGGAGTGTGTCAATCACTTCCCATCTTATAATGTGTGATTCCAACTTTAAATTAGGGTTGAGCATGAAAGGTTCAAAACCGAACTGGATCGACAAAACCGACCGAATCAACAAAAATCGAGCCGACCCGATAGTCCTTCGATTCAGTTTCGGTTTAGGTTTTTAAATTTAATTATGTGGCTTTTTAGAGAAAAAAAATGCTTCAAGCTTAAAAACTATTTAATTTATACTAAGAAATAAATTTAATGGTCTTTTTGCATTTCTATTAAAAAAATTAATGGTCTTTTGTTTATGCTATAAACATATCAAAAGTATATATATTTACATGAATTTGGTTTTCGGTTTGGTTCCGTTATTATTTTGTCAATCCATGACCGAACTGAAAATAGAATATCTAATTTGGTTCGGTTCGATTTTGACACATTCGGTTCGGTTATAAATTCGATTCAGTTATTTTTGGTTCGATTCATTTCGATTTTCGATTCCGGCAGATATTAACCGAATTGTGAACACCCTTATGTGCAACCATACAAAGTTGGACCCAAAAGAAATGAAAAATATTATAACAGAGAACTCGAGTGTCTAGGTGAAACTGTGATAGTATAAAACTTGATCTATAAAGCCTTAAATTGAAAGATGCTCGACACACCTGCATGTAATCATGGGCGGAGATACAAGGGGGCACAAGGGGCATGTGTCCCCTAGCGAAAAAAATGTAGTGTAAATTTTCGAAAATATTTGACTTTTCATAATTTGCCCCCTTATGTACCAATTTATAGTGTAGTTTCTGAAATTTATCAAAGTGTGCCCCCTCGACAAAAACTTTCTGGCTCCGCCCCTGCATGTAATCAAGTTCAATCAAGATATCGGCCACCTATATTTAATTATTGTGCCTTTGAGTCACTGTAAGAAAAACAATAATGCCTAAGAGCAAGCACAATGGTAACACAAGTTAAGTTATAACTCAGTGTCACGTCAGCTTTAACACATTAACCTTAACTCAGAAAAAAACACCCACAACAATAACTCGGCTTTAACTCAACTATTTTCAAATTCACCCCCTAAACTAAAACCAACAATTCATTTAATAAACCACATAACATTAAAAGTTAAACATTACAATACGAAATATAAAAAAACTTAAAATAACAAGAACAACGATTAAGAAAAAAAACCGAAACATAGGAAATTAAACCATACGAATTACAACTACTTATTCATCGTCTTCGGAATATTCTTCTTCATGTTGTTGTTGGCGTTGAAGACGTTTCTGCCAAACATGCTCCATAAGGTCTCATTGGAGTTGAGTATGCATTATTGCGTCGCGCATTTCCCTTGTCTTGCGCCTCTGCGTATCACACCTGTTGATCCACCTTTGTTGACTCAAATTTGGTGCCTGATCCACCCACATTCTGCCATACTCACGGAGTGTAAACTTTTGATCTTTTAGAATCATGTTATGCAAAATAATGCAGGTATACATGATTCGCCGTATCTTGACAATTTCCCATGCACGTGTCGGTTGTTGTAGTATACCCCAACGTCNTATGCATTATTGCGTCGCGCATTTCCCTTGTCTTGCGCCTCTGCGTATCACACCTGTTGATCCACCTTTGTTGACTCAAATTTGGTGCCTGATCCACCCACATTCTGCCATACTCACGGAGTGTAAACTTTTGATCTTTTAGAATCATGTTATGCAAAATAATGCAGGTATACATGATTCGCCGTATCTTGACAATTTCCCATGCACGTGTCGGTTGTTGTAGTATACCCCAACGTCCTTGTAGCACACCAAAAGCAAGTTCGATATCCTTGCGTGCACTTTCTTGCTTCCTTTTAAAATAACTATGTTTCTCGTCAGTCGTTGCCGAGAAGGATTTGACGAAAGTTGACCACTGGGTAAATTCCATCAGCTAAGTAATACCCCTGTTCATACCTTCTTCCATTTACCATGTAGGGTGCCCTTGGGGATTTGTTAGCAAGAATGTTGTCGAACGAGTTAGAGTTATCTAAAACATTAATATCATTATTTGCCCCTGCCATACCAAAAAATGCATGCCAAATCCACAAATATTGTGAAGCAACAGCTTCAAGCATTAACGTTGGGTATCTTTTATCACCCCTACCAAATTGCCCCTGCCAAGCCACCGGACAATTTTTCCACGCCCAATGCATGCAATCAATGCTACCAAGCATACCCGGAAAACCATGTTGACGTTCATGCAATTCGTAAATACGTTGAATGTCGGACCATGTTGGTGTTCTTAAAAACTCATGCATAAACAAATCCATAACACACATGTTAAAATTATCAAGACAAAGACGTGAAGTAGTCTCACCCATTTGCAAATACTCATCGAACGCATCTGGGGCAGTGCTGTACGCCAATTGGCGTATTGCAGACGTACACTTCATAAGTGCATTAATACTCCCTCGACCCATACAATCGGGTCCTAACTTAAAGTATTTAAAGTGATCTGGAATATCATCGGATTCGTAAGATTCAATACCTTTGACTATTTGTAGAAATAGTTTCCGGCTCATACGAAACCTCCTACGGAATTTATCGTGCGTATACTTGCAACCTTGAACGAGATAGTCGTTTTGCAAACATTCTTCAGCAATCTCACGTTCACGATATATGTGAGTACGGGGCACCTGAGGATGAGCTTCTTCTTGTTCTAAGCGCTGATGTAACTCGAACGCATTAACCATAAACTGTATGTCTTCTCCGTCATCAATGCCTGACCAACTCGGACCAAATTCGTTATTTTGATTTGGTTCCATTATGAGTGAAGAATGTTTTTTTTTCCTTATATAGGAAGTATAAAGAGTGGAGAATTAGTAGTTGATGTATGAAAAATATATATGTGTTTAGTTGGTATTTATAGTTGTGTTTATATGATTTGATTTTTTTTTTTTTTTTCCTCTTTACCCCTTCTACCGTCATATAGACACAGATTGAGAGAACCCGGCGTTGCGCGGGCGGGGTGTTTTTGCTCCGCCCAAAAGAAGGAGTTTAAGTGTGTGTAGGGCGCCAAGTGTTGCCAAACCTGGAATTGGCTACCAAAAAATAGGGCTCCAAGACTGCCTGTATTCAATGGACCGCAATTAATTTACTCAACTCATGCAGCAGGCACAGTGCTCACCGTGTTCAGAGGAATCTTAGAAACAACTCATAGTAGCTAATTGAATAGTTAGCTGTGTCAACTACAATGCTCTACACACACCGGCCAAGCCCGGTTGAAACAGTGACTATCCAGAGCATCTATATCAACAATAATCGAATAATAAGGCGGATGCCTTTTACACCCTTTGTATTTTGCCGTCTGCACGTCCAAACACCCCTTTTATGCACCTGTGAGCAGGCCTTACATCAACAACTTGGTAAACTAGAACTGGATCTCAATTCTGGAATAATCCGCATCAATCACCACCAATGAAAACCAATGTAAGCTTCCAAATCCATAATAGCACTAATCCTCTGCTATCATCTAATGCCAAGTACGGATAACCATTAGCCAGCATCAAAAACCATTAACTCGCTCTATCCAACAACATAATCAACAACTTGGAACAGTATACACAATACCTGTAATGATCATATCCTGAACATACCATCTTTTAACAAAAAACTTGGAGCGTCGAGTGAGCCGAGAGAATACTAGATCCCCGTCTACAGCATGTTATTAAGAAATCCGAATCCACCTTACCCTAACTTTTCTCACTCGCTATATATTAAGGACATGTGACTACCGAATTCTTTCGCGCCTCTTCTTACCTCTCTTTGCTAAGCGTACTGCAACACAAACGTTTAGTATAAATAACACCCACATAACAGAATAATATCAATCCTCACACCCTCCATAAACATAACTATTACATTTGCAATACTGTATAAACTATTTGAACGTCAAAACTTAAGCTATTAATGTACAAACGAGAAAACATTTAAGTGGTAGTAACGCCTCTGGTTGCATATCACTTCAAAGTTCATGAGTAACCTTTAACGTCTGTACCTATAAAAATTCAATCATACTCTAAAAAGAATGCAAAGAGTTCAAGACACAAAAAGACCATACTTATATCAAACTCCTATAAGAATATTAACAGAACGTGTTCAATATATTAATTGACATTGACTTATGGCTTAAAATAAACGTAAATTTTTTCAATAGGAGACTTTCACGCCTAGAGAATTAGAACAAAATAATAACACACCAAGACATGAAAGACGCTGTACCACAACACCTTCTTCAAAGAACACATAACAAAAATAATCCCACACCACACTCAAAAAAACCAAAAAATAAGGAGATAAATGTAGGAATAACTTCTCTCTTTATGGAAATCCGGTTCTTCCTGGGTCTAAAGTCCGGCAGTAATGCTCTCAGACCATTATAAGGCCATAATTTTTGTCGTTACTATATTTAATTTCAAAACTATGCCTAATTATCGCTTATTTGCGCCCCAGTTTACTTTCAGAAAACCCCTGGTCAGAAAAACAAAAACCTCGCTGGGAGCTGCGAGTGAGACGCGCTCCGGTATAATAAAGAATGTTATAAACTCTTACTTACATCTGATAAACCCATCCAGGGCGCGCATGTGCGTTTCAAAAAACCTGGTGTATGCCTACCCATTATCTTCCAAGTTTTTTTCTGGAGAGAGGCCAATATAAAACAGTAACTCTCACCACCAACACTTCTTCTCTATTCATTATATGTGTCATCTATTTCCCATCTTACTAAAAGTTACTCTACTCAAACATCGAATCACGCCAACCAGACCACCTGTATTCCTGTCCCACCACGACAAAACCAGATTTAAACCGGAAAACCCCTCCGCTGCAGCTTTATTGTTAATACTTACATGCAATCAATCCACCGCGGCTTTCTTCTCGCTTTTGGGCTTCGTTGTTTCTTCGGTTGTACTTCATCTGGGTTGTATTTGATATGTTTCATAATAATAATCCCCCCGAATGGATTTTTAATATCCCCTGTTTCGCAGGGATTAAATAGACCACCCAAGTTCTGCAGGTTTCTTAAATTTGGCGAGTGCCTCCTCAAGCCCTCTCGTTTTTACGCCCCCTAATCGCCAAAAACTCATAGATTTTTTTCCTTCACACCTTGTTCTCATCTCAACCATGTATTGTAATCCTTTACTGTGCCTGCTCCACTCCACGAGCTCAGAGGTGCGCCTAATAAATTAGATATCTTCCGTTTTGGTACGATGCGCCAGGAAATAATTGGCAATGTGCTTTGACCTGTATCAAACACTCCCTCGCCGGCCACAGGACAGATTAGTGCCGTTATTCACGTTTGATTTTCCACTTGTGCCTCAACAGGTTCACTTTCTTTACCCTGACACTTATTCCTTACTGCGCGCACACTATATACACTCTCATTGTGCTCACCCCACCCCTTGTAACCAACCTACTAAATCTAGACGTTGCAAATCACTCTGAGTCCGTCGATGATAGACATTGCACCGTAAAAGAGGAACGGCAAACCGAGACGCCAAACATGGACTGATCGCATATTCCAACCTATATTCCCTCCTTTTAAACACTATACAAAAATATTCACCAGGAAGCTACTCCTCCAACTATCGATAAATATAAAATTAATCCTCCTTATTTTTGGCCTTTTCCCCGTGTTATCCTAAATAAATAAATATTTTTATCCCCTTACAAATGAATTAAGGGTAAGAAAACCAGTGGGTGGGTCCATTGGTTATTCGATGGGGGTCTGGGCAGGTGCCTACTAACCGGATATTCGTTTACAAGGCAATTTAGTTGTATACGCGGGGGAAACTAAATGTTCGTTTCCACCCACTCTCTCGCGCCACTGATTATATATCTCCTGGGCGGGGTCCATCTCTTTTTTATAGTGGTTCGCATAAACACCATATTTGTGCACTCTCTGTTTTCTTAAACTCTAATCGAAAACAATACCTCTACGAGAGAGATAATAATAGTAATCCTAGGTTCGGGCAATACTATCAAATTATGTAACGCAACCATATTTGTTTATAGCATTGTCAAAGAACCCAACTCTGAGAAAAACCAAACGACCCACAAAAAAACTGTTGACTTTTAACCTATAATTGGACCAAATGTCAAACCCTTCTGGCGAGTTAGGGACCTATGTACTGATGGATCACCAAACCACTCAGATTTTATTCATAAAAAGAAATTCCTATGACCAGGGCCACCTCATACACATTCCTTCTTTACCACATTACTTGCAATCCCGATACTTGTGTGTTCAACATCTCCTACATAATTGCATTTCCGCGTTTCTGCAAAAATATTAGAGCCAAAATACAAGATAGTCAGATTTATTTTTCAATGGTGTGGTAACATAAAAACAAGGCACATTGGGCCGGTTATCCCCCTTCCATGCTTAAAATTACATAGGAAAGAAAAAATTTGAACACACTAAGGCGTTGGGAAAACGCAAGGCGCCGGTCATAGAACTCATTCTGTTCTCAAGAACACCCAATTACTAGTAACTTCATTGAAGACCCGGTGCTTGCCCGGCACGCCTTAGCCCACTCCCGCGCCTGTCCCTTTTCCCACACCACAATACATTAATTTCGCACCAATCCCAACCTGCCGTATTCTACAGCTCACCTGTAATTTTTTCATATTTTTTTTTTAAAAAAAAAAAACCCCCTCTTTGGAGGGGGGTGGCACAAACACACACAAAATGTAAAAAAATAAAAGAAAGCACTCACATGTTTTATGGGTGGGTGAGAAAAAAAAAATAAAAAAGATACTAACCAAGCTTATGATTAAAAATAGAAGTATAATGAAATTTCCATCGCGCATATTCATAATATACCCAAAAAAATAAGATAGAGAGTTTTCTAATGATTTCCACAGTCTCAAATATGGTATTTAAGGCCCGACACCAAGATTTTTTTTTAACCAACTACTCCTTATCCAACCCATTTTTGCAACCCCTCAACTTCAAGTCCATCCTGAACCAACAGCCAAAAAGCCACTTTTCTATCCTAACATATTTTAATTATCTTTTTTTCCAATCACTACCTCCACCCCGAAAACCAAACAAGAACTACTCCATCTTATCCAATTGAAAATATAAAAATCCGATACGCATATAACCGACCACCAAATTTTCATTAGATGCATTCTCGGTCGCGAGTAAAAAAAAAAACTAATTTCTCACCCCCAAAAAGTTAACATTAAAATAAAAATCTCTCACATGACTACATAAATAATATAAATAATGGTTTCCATACCACCCAAAGGATTTCCTTTTCACCAGAAAAGGATTCCTCATTTTGAGATTATTTGCTTTGGGTATTATATCGGTTTTTGATAATATAATTTGGGAAAAAAAACACTAAAAATATTTATTGAGTCTTTACTAGGGTGGGGGCAAAAAACACAACCAACAGAAAAAATCTCATATGGTAAGGATAGGAAAAAAAAAAATTTTTGTTTTATATAGAAGATGCCAAACTAAAAACGCACTCCCATTGAACAAAAACAAACTAACATTTGAGAAGCATAGTTAAAAGAACTAAATAAGCAAGAGGTTGGAGAAAGAACAGACCTCAAAGAGAGGAAAGAGGTAAAATATCTATAGGACTGCTAGGATTTGCAATTGGTTTTATCAACCTTTTTTTTGATCAACCAACTATATCCCATGCTCATCTATTAGCGCATATGAGCACTGCCTATCTATATTAGCAATAAGGGAGACAAAAAAGGAATATAGCATGAAAAATGTAAATATGGGGTAGACTTATTTTTCGTTTAACATCTTGGTGCGGCAATATGGAGAACGTTCATAAATAATGTATTTTAAAAAATTTAGCGTCACTTGTTGCCTCCCTCTTCTCACCTGGGCAACTGTAGTAATCCATTTGGTTGCCCGGTTATCAATAATCGGTTGTGGACGGGGGTATCCTTATTGTTTAATATATCGGGAGTAGTGGGGCAAGACGTTCGGATTCATTAAGAATCGCCCCCGGAGGTGCTTGTGATTTTATGATTGAATTTTTAGCTAGTTGGTGTATGCGGGCGCAACGACAACTCCAAAACCACCCTGGTTTGTATTGTTATTTAATTAAAAGAGGAATAGCTCTGGGCCCCGGTGGTGTCGGGCTTAGGGGAAAAAAGAAATGTTTTTATCCCCCCGAAAACATCCCTTATTTGAATTTGTAATAGTTGTAATAAATTCCCAATAAAAGAATCCGTATGGGTTTAGCCCCCCGCAAAAACAAAAATAACATTTGCACGAATTAATTTTTTAAAGAAGGGGGGAAAGGCAAGTGGATTTTTTTTTTTGACCACCCCTAACATATATAAATTTCAACGTGCTGAAGTTTTTGTATATTATCAAAATAAGAGAAAAGAGAAAAATAATCAATATATCTATTATAAATCATTTCAACTATAAAATTTTATCCTAACTAATATCACATATATTCATTGTGGGACGTCTCTTTCATAGCATCGAACTACTTAATTCTCCACTCTTTATACCTTCCTATATAAGGCGAAACAAGAAAAACATTCCTTCGCACCGTCATAATGGGAAACCAGAGAATCAAATAACCGAATGTTGGTCCCGAGTTGGTGCAGCGCATTGATGGGACGGAGACAGACATACAGTCGTTTAATGGTTACATGTCGCGTTCGAGTGTACATCAGCGGCTTTAGAACAGAAGAGCATCCTCGAGGTGCCCCGTAACTCACGCCATATATCCCGGTGGAAGAACGTGAGAATTCGCTGAAAGGAATGTTTGCAAAACGACTGATCTCGTTCAAGGTTGGCAACAGTATGACGCACACGATAAGTTCCGTAGGAGCGGTTTCCCCCGATGGGCCGAGCCCGGAAACCTACATTTCTACAACAATAGCCCGCGCCCCCTCAAAGGTATTGAATCGTACGAACGTCCGGACTGATCCATTCCAGATCACTTTAAATACTGTTAAGTTAGGACCCGATTTATGGGTGAGGGAGTTTAAGTGCAACTCATATGAAAGTGTACGTCTGCAATCACGCCAATTGGCGTAACAGCACTCGGCCGCAGATCGCGTTCGACTGAAGTATTTGCAAAGGGTGAGCGACTACTTCAGCGTCTTCTGTCTTCGATAATCTTAACCATGTGTGTTATGGATTGGTGTTTATCGCCATGAGTTTTTGAAAACAGCCCAACATTCGGTCCGACCATTGCAACAACGTCATTACGAAGTGGCATAACGATCACCATCTGCCCATTCTCCCGTATGGGCTTGGTAGCATTGATTGCATGCATCTGGGCCGTCCGGAAAAACTTGTCCGGCTGGAATTGGCAAGGGCAATTTGGTAGGAGGTCTGATAAAAGCACCACCCAACGTTAATGGCTTGAAGTTGTTGGGCTTCACAACATATGTCTGGGGCTTTTTTTTTTTTTTTTTTTTTTTTTTTTTTTTTTTTTTTATTTACACACTTTAGCCTTAACGTGGCGTTAGTGTAATAACTTGCCACGTTAACGTAGCCTTAACGCGACTGCAAACATCGACTAACGCCGGTTAATGCGCGTTAACTTGGCCTTAACGCCTCCTAGCACGTTATCACTGCACTTGCTCTAAGTGAAGTCACATAAAACTAGTTTTCATATCTTTTTTTGGCCATATTCTGCTAGTGGCCACTCTCGTATTAGACCTTCACAGATACCAAATTTCTATTACCCGAAAAACGATTGGATGCGGTATATGCATACCCACACACTTTAAACTCACGTTCTTAAAAAAAAAGATATGCATACACACACACTTTAAACTCATGTTCTTAAAAAATATATATATATATGTACGAATTTAAGGATTAAAATGGATATACGAGTCACAACTGAGATAGAAAAGAAATGCTTATGGGACCTAATACTTTTTTATTACGAGTACTAAGCAACTCGAAAAAGAAATGCTTATGGGACCTACTAATAAAATTGAGATAGAAAAGAAATGCTTATAAGGTCACATACGCACTTGTTTACATTTTTGTCATGCTTTTTTGTTTGTTTCATCTATAGAAAGGTGTTATAGCACATTAGCACATGGTTGTCGAATATAATAATGTGAACCATTTTATAAAAGTTGACGTTAACATGTTAAAGATAAGTTTGTGGGGTTGGGTTGTATCGTTTGTCTTAAAACTTATATTAACACTAGCTTCATAAACCCGTCTGATGGGCGGGTTTGCTTTATATTATTGTTTGACAAAATCTAACTGGACGTAAGTAAATAATAAATAACGACAAAATGTGAGGCTTGTGTTCAATAACCTTATTCAGAAAACAATTATTGTTATGGATAAAAAGCGAGAAACATGCAAGCATTGGTCATGACTGAACCTGGTAATAATTGAGGGTATTTTGTTAAGTTATATGTAATACCAGGTACTTAAATAACGTTATTTAAAATGATTGGTCATACTATTGAAACGGAGTTAAATTTGTCTTATAGATTGGTCAGAACTTAGTCGATCATACTATGCCATTAACTGGCTTATGAGCATATCGAAGAACTCATAAGTTCCAAATTATGGGCTTATGAGCTTGTCAATGCGAGCTTGTGGCTAATTGGCGTTTATAAGCTCAAGTTCATTTGCTTAAGATCAAATTTTTGAGCTTATGAGCTTGTCAAAAAGTTTAATAACCTCGTAAGCCGGCCAAATAAGCAATAACAACCAACCCCTAAACCTATGGATAGATGTGTTATAATTGAATAGAACAAAATTATGACTCGCGTATATAAGAAATACGTACTTGACATTAAAAATCATCAAAGGTTTGTTTTGTTATCGAGTTTCCCGTTGCGGTCAAAATTGTACAACTCGATCACATGTAATTATTGCCCAATTATATCTACAAAACAAAATTAGTCGATATTAAATATATAACCATAACAAATTATTGGGTTTAAACAAAATTCGAACACATGACAAAATGTCCAAGTGCCTCAACAATACAACCAAGATCTCTTTAAATCACATGAAAACAATTTAATGCACCATGCCACTAAAGACTTCACATATTAAAACTATAATGTTCCTATTTAAATTGTTGGATGCTAGTATTGCCCCATAGGTCACTTGATTACAGAGACAATATGTTGATTTGTTGTAAGAACCCGACTTTGTTGTTGTTGCAGTTGTTTCATTTTTTTTCTTATGTGGCTTATCCTTTTTGTACTTCGATCGGCTTCCACCTTTGTCGCCGACTTTGCCAACTGAAAAAAAAGTGGCGCAAACTATAAGAAGGTGAACACTATTTTGCTACATACCTGTTGGATTGAAACACATGTACACTTCACGGTATATGCATCATTGGAAAGCGATGAATAAATACTTGTGCAGCCTCCTGTGTTCATGAAGTACCTTGAGTAGCATCCTATGTTCATTCTACGATTGACAAAGCATCAATCTATGAGGTGTTTTACCCTTTCCCGCTTGTCGCACAACTGGTATGCAAAAGTGCCCCTAACATACTTATCAGACATCACAAAGCTTAATTTGTGAAAAGATTGGGTAAAAATGGTGTTAATTTGGATTTAGATCGAATTAGGGGGTGTTTGGATGAATGGATTATGGGCAATTGGGTGTAGTAGAGTAAAAGATTGATTTGATTTGGGTTTTTTTTTTTTTTTTTTTTTGCTTTGTGTTGAAAAAGTCGGTGACTTTGACTTTTTAAAAATTTGACTTGTACGTTACCGTGTGGGCTGTTAGGTTGCTCTGTTGGCCCAATGTTAAACTAGGGTTCTTAAAAAAATAATTTGTGAACTCATCAACTATGGTGAGTGATTGTGTAATAATGTTTTGGTCAAACTAAATTACTCCCTCCGTCTAAGGGATGCCAACGGGTCGGGTTTGGGTCGGGGTTTAGTGAACCCGTACCCGTTTATGAAATTCATACCCAAACCCGTCTCAAAACCCGATGGGTACCCGTTTATAAAATCCATCGGTTTTTCGGGTTTTCCCCGCGGGTTTCGGTTATCCCCAATTGAATATTATAAGGAAAAAATGGCGGTATTAATATTAAGTCACACTAAAATCTACCGAAAAAATAAAGGAAAACACCATAATATATTCATTTTTTTTTAAAGTTAAAGAAAATGAATATCGTATCAAACGATTTAACCCATTTGGATAATTCATGTACAAAATAAAATATGCTATATAATAGAGATACGTATATAAAAAAATATAATGGAAGAAATTATATATAAATGTATATATATTCTAGTCAATTATAATATCAATAAAGCGGATATAGATTCGGGTAAACGGGTACGGGTACGGGTACGGGTAATCGGGCGGGTATTAACCGAACCCGTACCCGGCTAAAAAATTATATCAATACCCAAACCCGCCAACCCGCCCCCGAACCCGACCCAACCGGTTCGGGTTTCGGTTTTCCCCGTCGGTTTCGGGTGCTTTTGCCATCCCTACCTCCGTCCCTAAATAAATGTCCACGTTTGACTTCTAAAGTCTTTTTTGTGCATCTTTAACCTTAAATATTTTTAGTTATGTTATATAATACTTGATAAAAATTATACTCAAATATTTAATTGATTATCTTACGGGAAGTGATCGGCAGTTTGGCACACTCCAAAAATTTTGAGATACTTAATGTACAAACAGTTAATGCAGATTATATTTAAAGTACAGCTGCCTACTGCATACAATAAAGTATCCCAATAAGTTTTTGGAGTGTGTCAATCCCAATAAGTTTTTGGAGTGTGTCAATCACTTCTCATCTTATAATGTGTGATTCCAACTTTAAATTAAAGTTGAGCATGAAAGGTTCAAAACCGAACTGGATCGACAAAACCGACCGAATCAACAAAAATCGAGCCGACCCGATAGTCTTTCGATTCAGTTTCGGTTTAGGTTTTTAAATTTAATTATTGGCTTTTTAGTAAAAAAAAATGCTTCAAGCTTAAAAACTATTTAATTTATACTAAGAAATAAATTTAATGGTCTTTTTTGCATTTCTATTAAAAAAAATTAATGGTCTTTTGTTTATGTTATAAACATATCAAAAGTATATATATTTATATGAATTTGGTTTCGGTTTGGTTTTGTTATTATTTTGTCAATCCATGATTGAACTGAAAATAGAATATCTAATTTGGTTCGGTTCGATTTTGACACATTCGATTCAGTTATTTTTGGTTCGATTCATTTCGGTTTTCGATTCCAGCAGATGTTAACCGAATTGTGAACACTTAGTTATAACAGTGCAACCATACAAAGTTGGACCCAAAAGAAATGAAAAATATTAGAACGGAGAACTCGAGTGTCTAGGTGAAACTGTGATAGTATAAAACTTGATCTATAAAGCCTTAAATTGAAAGATGCTCGACACACCTGCATGTAATCATGGACGGAGATACAAGGGGGCACAAGGGGCATGTGTCCCCTAGCGAAAAAAAAAAAATGTAGTGTAAATTTTTTTCGAAAATATTTGACTTTTTTCGTAATTTGCCCCCTTATGTACCAATTTATAGTGTAGTTTCTGAAATTTATCAAAGTGTGCCCCCTCGACAAAAACTTTCTGGCTCCGCCCCTGCATGTAATCAAGTTCAATCAAGATATCGGCCACCTATATTTAATTATTATGCCTTTGAGTCGCTGCAAAAAAAACAATAATGCCTAAGTGAAGTCACATAAAACTAGTTTTCATATCTTTTTTTGGCCATATTCTGCTAGTGGCCACTCTCGTATTAGACCTTCACAGATACCAAATTTCTATTACCCGAAAAACGATTGGATGCGGTATATGCACACCCACACACTTTAAACTCATGTTCTTAAAAAATATATATATGTACGAATTTAAGGATTAAAATGGATATACGAGTCACAACTGAGATAGAAAAGAAATGCTTATGGGACCTAATACTTTTTTATTACGAGTACTAAGCAACTCGAAAAAGAAATGCTTATGGGACCTACTAATAAAATTGAGATAGAAAAGAAATGCTTATAAGGTCGTGATGACGTATAGTCTACACCGGGTCACGGACCCGATTAGTAAACAATACTAATATTTAAGCCCGCTACGCATGGCCCAGATTCAGACAGTTGGACTACCAACTGGATGGCTTTGGCCCATAAGGCCCAAGCCCAAAACATATTTATGGAACGGATAAAGGGATATCTTCTAAACAAGGAAGATATTCACTAGCAATATCCGATATCGGCGGATACGCCGTAGAGTAAGGAACAAGTAACCTTATCGGTTACATGCCTATAAATAGAGGGAACCCTAACCCTCGCAAAGGTACGATTCACAAAGCGATCCTAACTCTTCTCACAAACCTAAAACTACGATTACTTACTCTCACGCCGGAGGATAATCGGGGGAGACAATCCCTCGATAAGCCTAACGGTGTTTGTTTCTTTCTTAGTGCGCAGGTCTCAAGCAATATCAAGCAATTGATACGAATGAAGGAACCCAAACAAAGAACGCCCAACTTTTGTATCAACAGGTCACATACGCACTTGTTTACATGTTTGTCATGCTTTTTTGTTTGTTCCATCTATCGAAAGGTGTTATAGCACATTAGCACATGGTTGCCAAATATTATAATGTGAACCATTTTATAAAAAGTTGACGTTAAGTTTGTGGGGTTGGGTTGTATCGTTTGTCTTAAACTTATATTAACATTTTAGTTATGAATTTTCACTGAAAAAAAACTCGAGTTTGACACAATCAACAGCGTACCAAAGATGTCCAATCGAGCTAAAGTTTAGCTTTTAGCATTGTCTAGACTCTTACGTTACGTATATTAAACTCGAGGATTATAAGATAATATTTTCATTGCTTTATGTGTTATATAATCTTTTAAAATGTGAATTGTTAAATTATTATGGTGCCAAAGAGATGATTATCTACGCTTTCTAGAGTTAATAATCTTTTAACAAACATTACTTAAGAGTAAATTTTAAATCAAACATTTTACAACTAGTTATAATACCTGTGCACGCACGGGTTTTTTCAGAAAATTTAATTATATAGTATTATCGTTTAAAAATAGAAAATTTTATGTATATTTTAAAAAGTTGGAGCATCAACATGTGTGAAAGTAAGAAAAATTGTTAGCAGAAATTGTAAATATAACCGTGGCATCGACCTTGTATTAGATTCTTGAGCGTTTCTCCTTATAATGTTATTGGGTCAAATGTTCTTTGATCACTTGGGTTTACACATAAATCAAATTTATTTTAAAATTTTTGTTTCTTATATGGACATATAAGAATTTAACCGTAAAAATTATGATATAAGTACAACTAATAAGTATTCATGAGTTTTTCATTATATATTAATATCAATTAATATTTTGTAAAAAATTTGTTGGATGAAAGATTTAACTTTGTTTAGCTGACATAGATATTAATGTTGAGGTTGATATTGTTGTTTAATTTTAACTATTGATAGTTGTACAAAATTTGCAAGTTTAATAGCACATAATGAGCGTTGATGAAGTTAAATATACCCCGTAAAGTTTTAAAAAAATGTTTTTCCGGATATCCGTATATAAACTTGAAATAATAATTACATGAGTCATTATAAGTACAATCGCGTATATTTATTTTCATATCACAGTAACTCGTACTTACCATTTGATATTTATATTAACGTTAATAATAATTTAACTGTATCATTTGGAGCTTTAGTCCAATGGTAAGGGTGTTTGGGCCCGAGTCAATAGACCCGGATTCAAACCTCTTCCTTGGCACTAAAGACTATTTGATACCACCCCCACCGCAAATGCTCAGATTGACTGGTCAGCGAGGGACCTCTTATAGAAAATGGTCAGGGTTCATAGCCCACCTCCTGATAAGTACAGTCACTGGGACAGGTGCTCACTGCCTGGGGCCGGGTCCTTGGGGGAGGGTCCGGTTGGCATCCTTAGGATGCATGGGACCAGGGTGATCTCACCGATCTTCACCCTTTTGTAGAATAATAATTTAACTGTATTTAATATTCAAACCCGTGTACGTATAGATTAAACTTTTAAATAGGATAACATGAGTTCTTATTTATATCTAACGTACATATTAAAAAGATATTTTAATCGATGAAAGTTTAAAACTAATATTTATTTTAAAAGTATTTAACGTATATTAAAACTAATTCGTACATTTATAAAATTTTGTAAGTTTAATGGATAGAAATCTCAAACCAATACTAAGTTCATATTATAAAGTGTAGGGGGTATAAAGTATAAGGGGTTATTTGTTTATTATATAAAGTTATCAGAAAAACATGGAGATTTATAATTTAACACTTAACTCCATATAATATATTTAAATTCAAAATTCAACCACTAATGTTTTCATAAATTTGACACCTATATTTTTATGTGTTTTTTTTCCTCAAATCAAATTCTCCACCAAATTTATTAAGGTTTGACCAAAATCCATTCAATTTTGACTTTTTATTGGCCAATCATATTGCTCGATTTCGCTTATGTGTCAAAATCGAGCATTCCTATTGGTCCATTTTTTTTTCCACTAAGATTGTTTTGTCAAAAAAACTCCGAAATGATGTAATTCCTTTATTATATAAAAGATAATATCATAAACTAAAACATTTAATCAATAACCGGGTATTCAAAATTCATAATTGAGACAATAATTTAGGAGTTTATTAGGCTCGGTGTAATGCTTATCCTACTACCGCCTTCATTTTAGCGTCACATCATCTTTTCAACACACCGACTTACCACTGTTTTTAAATACATAGTGTTAACTAACTAACTAAACACATTACAATACCTTATATTATACAAACATACCTCATAATATATATCACACACATTCACAAAGAAAAAAATTTAGTTAGATGATTTACATCACCGAACCAACACAAAAAAACCACCTTGGCGCATGGCGGGTTCAGCCGTCATGGTCTTAACGCCCAGCGAAAGTGATTAGGTGGTCTGCATCCTCCACCGTACCATAACGCCCATTCTTATTGCATGTTAAAAGTGTTAAATTATAGTTAAGTATTAACGTGTAAATGTCTAGAATCGAACGCGAGACCTCGGGATTGCACACGATACAAATGAGTATTAAGGAATAATAATAAATGTATTTTATATATTTATTATTAACACAAGAATTTAACGATCGTTAGTGTTTTCCGTTAAATGACTAACGACCGTTAGACGAAGATAAGGAAAGTATAATTGTGGATTATTGGTGGGATTAATTGGTAAGGTCAAGAAGGATCCGGAACACCCCTTGGGAGCTTCCCAACCGATCGGCCAAAGGATGGGTAACCCAAATCCTTTGTCAAACTTGCAGACTCTAAGATATCTAAGCTTAAATACAATTTGAGATTTTAGGTTTCACATCTCTTTACACACAATTATCCCTAAACTCTTCCTTCTTTTTTTGGTTTCCAAACCCGATCGAAACACCTAGATCCCTAAGGTTTCGATTTTTGTTAATCAAAAATTGTTTTCTTGTGTTTTACTTGCATAACCTTATACGGTTTAGTTTGTGTGTACAAGACGAACGGGTAACAACACACTACTTTGTGTTATCAAGAGATCGTTAAACAAAAGGTAAGGGGTTTTACACCTTGATCTTTATAAACCTACATTAGGGTTCATCACTTGTTCCAATCCCAACTCAGAATGCAAATTGAGGTATGTTTTCTATTAACGTTTAGTAATTAATAACTATATGTATAATTGAATCTTATGCTTTCCGCTATATATGTGCTTACTTTCGTGTTTATTTATATGATTGTCATTATGGTACTTAAATTCTAACAGTGCACTCGACGAGCCATGTATAACATTGTAATTGATTACTAAAACCATAAAAAACGTATCTTTGATTGTTTAGAAATCATGTATGTTTTTCTAGGGTTTTCTTAAATTTTTATGAAAAATTTTTCACAACCTAACCCTAATTTATTGGTGGGGGTCCGTTATTTAAGATTGT